>JAQZBX010000696.1:61818-86868 GCA_029593785.1 Cabassous unicinctus | reverse complement strand
TTACTACTAACTATAGTCCGTATCTTACTCCCCTATACTTTTTTTTTCTTTATATGCATTCCTTAGTGAAAGCTCAACTTAATGAATTACCACTGTTTGAAGATAAATGTGCTTAGAATAAATTAGTTAATGAAGAAAAATTATTTTATTCATATAGCTATTTTGCTATTTTAAATTAGCACTAACTTTACACAGAATAAGTTCTAATTGCCAAGTGAGAGTCAGAATTGAGGTGAAAATTAGCCCATGACCAACATCTGTTGAAATATTGCTCCTGTCTCTGAATCATTAATATTATTACATTGTTCATTTTCATTATTGTTTTTCCTTGAGTATTCTGGTGGTCTCTCATTTTCAGAGTCAACTTTTCTGGGTATTCAAGTAGAACTTTTATTTTTCCATTCATGGCTACTTTAATTTACAACCCCTTAAAAATTCTTGAGCAGCATTACAATATGAAAAACACATTTTTATCTTCTGAAAATAAGCACTATATTTCAGTTTAAAATGACTATTCTGGAATTCAAAGTGGCAACATTCTACTGCTTAAAAAATGGACTCAGTTCCTTGGAAACAGTAGACTAAGTGAAATGGAAAAAAGAAGCAAGCAGTGATCAGCACCTACTGGAAAGTCTATAGCTACAGGTTTTTTCATTAAGATAAATAAATATCCATTTCCATAGCCATTCCAGAATCCATTACGGCCTCACTGACTATAAGAAGCACTTTTATTTGTGCATGTTTAGATGTACTCTTTGATAATTGAATGACTGGAAACCTCTGTGGCCTCTTTTATATAGTACACTGACAGCTTGCTTTTTTGATTTTTTCTTCTTTTGTTTTTATCACCATTTTCTTCTTTTAGCCACTTTAACTGAGTGATTCTTCTGTTTGCATATAATGTTCCTAGGTAAAAGGGAATTTTTCAGCTCAGGTTTGGTTTTCTCCTGCCTTTCATCCACTTATCTCCTTCTGTAACTTCAGTCAACATTGTAATTTGCTTACACTGGACATTGCCTACAAGCGAAGCTGCTGTGATTATGTTACACTTCATACCTCTCCTGCATGCTTAGTTACTCCTAATAAAGTTAGAGTTATATCATTCTAATTCTTGGCATTGTGTAGTTCTTTTAAAATTCTTTATTATTATGCATTAATTGTATCTTCAATATATCCTTTCTGAATCAGGCAAGTATATAACTATTTAAGAAGACACATTGTTTCATTACTATCTAAAGGAAGTCACTGACAATGCTTGATAAATTTCCTTATTCCACAAATCATTCATTCCTTTACTTGCCGAATACTTACAATGTGCCAGACTATCTTGGGATGTAGATGGATAAAAAACAGAAAAATTCCTGCTTTCCTGGACTCACATGCTAGTAGAGGCAGCTGACAGTGAATAAACAGATATACAAACAACAATATAAAGTAAATCATAAAATATGTTAGGAAAATAAAACAAGCACAGGGACTAGAGAATTCTTGGGGAAGTGTTAGCAATTTTAAATAGGGTGGTCAAGGAAGGCTTTACTGAGAAGGTAATATTTGTTCTTTAATCCTTAAGCCATCTCCTTCTTGCCAAAAATAATTGTTCACTTTGCACAGATGGCTAACTATGTATTACTGAGACCAATCTGATAGCTTTAGTGGAGAAATTTGAAATTATTTCTCTTGTCTGACATAGTGACTGGGAATATTTAGAATCTAGGCCTTTTTTAGTATCTGAAGTTTTTATGCATTTCTTATTTTGATAATTGTATAAAAATACACTACTGATGAAGTGAGTTGTGTGTGAGTTGACTTTTCTGTCAAGACTCTTTAGCTTCTTGTTCTGATCCAGTGGTTGCTGCATAAAGTCTTTTATTTCCAGTTGTTGGCCTCTGCTGATGTGGAATTCCATTCAGTATGTGCTGTAGCATCTGTCCTAAAAAGTTGAGAACTTATCCCTTCCTAAAAGTCTTTTGAGTCTTTCAAATCTAAATCATACATAGCCCAGTAAAACAGCTATCTGTTAAATACAATCAAATTAGATTCACTTTTCATCCCATAAATAGCTAGGATGTTAGGTAAAGCTACTGGAGTACACAAGTAATGTTGCTTCATAAATTCATGGTCATAAAGATCTGTGTTCACACTTCGAAAGAAATATGAAAGTCTACTTACATAGGACAGTAGATATTGGAAGATTTGAGAATTTTTAAATACTCTCCTATCTACCCTTTAAAAGTTTAGTAGTATTCTTATTAAATATATAATTTACTAACAGGTGTATCTTCCAATTGGTTTTTCTCTTTTCTCTTTTGGGTGCAGTATACTTCTATCATAGAATGATAGCCATATGACCTTGGGAAATTTCTTTAAACTCTCTAATCCTCAATTTCTTCATCTATAAGATGGGGATAATAATAGCACTCATCTTAATGGAGTTGTTGTGATTAAATGAGATAATGTTTTTAAAACATTTAGCACAGTATCTAGCCCATAGGAAACAATAAAAAATATTCTTATTTATGATGATAATATAAGAATAAATATACAGTGATAATGTAGGGAGACATATTTAAATTACTATCATGTTTTTTTCTTGTTTTATTTTTGTTTTTCACTCATCTACCTAGCATGTATTTGGTAATTTGTAATGAATATTTTAATTTTATTTTAAAGAATTTTTTTTACTTCTATAATTATGTAATAACCATTCTATAATTTATAATATCCATTAGTTTTCTCATTTGTGTCTATGATTAATCAGAAAACATTTATTTATTATTTAATTTTTTTTAATTACAGGTAGATGCTACTGAGAGTGAACCAAAGAGTTTTATCTTTATGAGTGAGGATGCTTTGACAAATCCACAGAAACTGATGGTTTTAATTCATGGTAGTGGTGTTGTCAGGGCAGGTCAGTGGGCTAGAAGGCTTATTATAAATGAAGATCTGGACAGTGGCACACAGATACCTTTTATTAAGAGAGCTATGGATGTAAGTGCAATTTCCTTTATATATATATATATATATATATTTGGCATTTTATAGCTCTGTTTTATTGTGTGTTTTAAATTACTTTACCATGTCTCTTTGAAAACTAGATCCTAAGTATAACCTTATCTTCAAATTGTTATGTGTTTTACTTGTATGGAAAAATATTCTGCGTTACCTTGCAGTTACATGAAAAAGCAGAATGATTATCTTAAGAGCACAAGGATTTAGAATAATGTTTTTGAAATGAATATTTTGGATTCTAAAATATTTGGCTTTCAGCACATGAAATGTCTGTTAAATTATCAAATATTGAAAACACTTTTGACAAAAATATCACTACTGCTTTTGTAAACCTTTTTCTACCTATTTAATAAAGTTAGGAACTAAAGGAGATCTACTTTAAATTAGTCTCTTTTATTTAAAAGAAAAGTTGGAATAACTCAGTATTTTCGTCATTTCTTTAAAAAACTTCTTTAAGCCCAAAAATAATATGCCCTAAGCATAAAACATAGATATACAAAATGGTAAGTTACTTGTTTACTGAACTACTTTATTTGAATTTAAACTTTTTAAGAAATGGATATTTTAAAGTTACATTCAAGCCTTTCTTGTAATATTGAAATTGTTTTTTCTAACAGAGCATTGTCCTTCTTAATGTATGGCTACTTTTGCTATCTCATTTTTTGGTGTGTGTGTGTGTGTGTGTGTGTGTGTGTGTGTGTGTGTATTTTCTTTGTCTCTGTGTGTTTACTTCCGTGTGAGCTATCGCATTCTTAAGTTATGCAACAAAGCTAAATTTTGCAAAGTATACGTTTCTTTGAACTGTAAGTAAAGATTTTCTTCAGGAAAAAAAGTGGCATCTTGCATGAAAGGTTTTATATAAGAGCTTGAAGTTATTCAGGAAGATATGTGTGCATGTATGCTTTGTTTTATTTATGAGTTACATTATTATGTTTTCATAATTAAAACTGGAATGGAATTCTGTGAAACACTGATGATTGCAAAGGTCAAAGATAATATGTTTGTTTTTCTACTCTGTTAATTCTGAAATGATGAAATAAAAGTTTAGCTCCTAAATAATATTTTTGTTAAAATATTTTGGGGCCTTACAATACTGCAAATAGAATTTCTTGGGTTAATTATATACTTTTTCCAGTCTTCATGGATGTGCAAAGAACACAAAGACATTAGTTTCGGATTGCTTGCTAACTTTAGTAGTGTGTTTTCAATAAATTTGAGCTAACTAAATAAATTAAAATTTAGACTGAAGTAACAAAATATTATATTTTTTAACAGTTTCATATTTCAGATTATGGACCATGAAATAAACTTTCCCTTTGACAAGTTAGTTTGTAGTTAGAACAGATCCTGCCTGTGAATTTTAAGTAGAACATTATATAGTGAATATTTGAAAATATAACTAAGTAAAGAAAATCAAATGTTTGCAACATGTGGTGCTTGGTGAAATATTTTATGTAATTATATTGTTCCTGCTACTAGATTACCTAAACTTTTTACATTCTAGAATATTTTATTTTTGTGTAAGGTTTGTGAAGTGAAAGAACACATGGGAAGCCATGCCAATTATCTTTCTCCGAACAAACTATCTGTTCATATCCCAAACAGAAGGAAGGAAGTTTGTCAGTAACATTAAAATAGTCCTTTTGGTCTTATAAATAGAAATAGTGTTTTGGGGATAACAGCATTTCACTGCCTTGACTTTTTCCTGCTTTTTTCAATCATGGTAACTCATGATTCCTTGAGAAAAACTCAACTGATGACTAACTATTGTAGTGTACTTTGAAAATTTTAGTTGATGTACTTCATTCTCTTTATTTTTCTTTAAATGGATATGAACTTTATTGTTGTCACTTTCTACTTGGAGAACATTTAAAATCACTTATTTCTTTTAAATCCATATAAGGTGATTTTACTGCTTTATCTTTACCTTGTCATACTGTTTTCTCTGGTAGTTCTTGAAGGGCTGCTCTGTGTTTGGATGTATGTGGGAAGAAGTGGCATTTTGGGAGCAGGCAGAAGGCAGACAAATGGTGATAAATAACCTGTCCTATCTTACTTTTTAACCAGATCTAACTCTGGGTTTTTTTGTTTGTTGACTTTTTTTCTGAAAATATTATTTAAAGATTTCCATTATTGCAAAACGTTGGAAGGTATTTCTCTGTTTTCACAGGCTGTCGGTTTTTATATCACAACTGAAGTAAAGTCTGATATTTTGGGGGCCATATCACACAATGTGATCCCTACTCAGTGTTGTTAATATTTCTACAATATTCCTTAAAGATTTTTGACATAAGATTGAAGGTCCTAAAATTGGATTCATATAATTTTAAGGCTAAAACTGTTTTTTAACAATAGTAGCCTGTATATAAGTGAGCTATTATGCAAAAATTACTGTTTAAATCTCCACAGCTGCTTTGGTTGAAGCTGGGGTGAAGATTGGAATCAACACCACACCCATCCCTGAAATTTCTCCCCAGAAACCCTAAGGCTCCATAGATCACAGTTTGAAAAGCACAGGTATTCCAATTCTTGCCGATTAGATATTTCAGAATTGTATTACCAAAAATATATATTAAAGGAGTGGTACATATCAGATAAAGTCCCCAAAATGATCCCGAGGCTGTCATAGCTAATATTTTTGTGTTTAGCAGTCTTCATTGCATAATATATTACTTGGACTAAGAAGCACTGTATCATTTAGCCAAATACTAAATTATTCAGCACCTGATTGTGCAGTTTGAGAGTTACTCAGGCTTGTTTCTTCTTTGAACTTTTCTTATATACATCATTTAGGCAACTGAAGTTCTCTATAAAAGGGGTAAGGAGAGTAGGTGACATTTAAGTTAAGTCATGTAATTACTATTGTAATGCTAGGACATAGGGGTAGAACTTGAGACATGCACTCTCAGGGTCATGCGTTTGTACTTTTATGACTCTAAGAGTGAGTAGCTCTTTAAATTTAGCAGTCTAGGTGCCTTACTGACCTCATCCAAGTCCAGGCGCTGACCAATGGAGATGCACTGTCAAATAGTTATGGAGAGAGAGGGAAGGGCAAGATGTCGGCAGAATAGGGAGCTCCAAGAGTCAACTCGTCCTACAGTGCAATCAGTAATCAGCCAGGGCTATCTAAATCACCTGCTTGGGGGTCCAGAGGACCAGAGGAGCATTCTGCAACATCCTTGGAGGAACAGAAAGGAGGAGACTGCCCATCTGTGTGAATATTCGTAAATAAAATACTCCACACTGTGGAGCTCCCACTGGTGGTGAAAGATACCTCAGAGCTAGTCCCTGGCTGGAGGTAGATGCTCCATTTCCCAAATACGGGGTGGGGGAGGAGGGGAGAGATGGTCGGAGAGTAACTCCAGCTACTGATTAGTAAATTTGGCTGCCTAATGTTTGGCTGTTAAAATTTGAACCAACCCAAGTTTGAACCTATCCAAGTTAGAAAGAGGCCAGTAGTCTTCATTTTTAACTCCACCCTCAGCATCAAGGGAAGCGGGGCCAATTGAAAATCACAGTGATGGTAGGGACTGGCTTCTTTCCACCTACATCAGATAGCTACCCTAGCCTGGGCTCCAGCCCCGCCTCCAGCAAGAAGAAAGCTGGGAGGACCTGCACTAGCCTCCGGGCAACTGTAGTCTAATTCAGCCCGCATGGACTAGATTGTTGTGCACCCATGTGGCTATATCCTCACTGCCAATAAGACAAGATAGGGGATGGGGGAGCGGTGTTTCCTCCTCCTCTCTGGGCAAGTGCAGGCACTTTTGGCTGGCATGCACTAGATTCTGGGGCACTCCTGTGGCTTCATCAGTCTCTCCTGGCAAATAACAGAAAGTCTTGGCTTTCAGGGCTTGGTTTACTGCACATGCCTGTGACTTCGTCCCTAACCCTGGCAGGTGAGAAAGATGGGAGAAACTTCATCAGTTCCTGGGGCAATGCAGGCAGCTTCAGCCTCCACAGCTAATGGTACCAACTACATCCTTGGCTCCTACTACACAACCAGCAAGGGAGAAAGGGCAAGAAACCCTAAACTAAAGAGAGAAACTGCACTCAGAGTAAATACATCTAATAAGCCAAATGCCAAGACACAAACAAAAAATTAAAATCCATACCTAGAAACAGGAAGGTACGGCCCAAAGGGACAAGATAAGCCTCCAGATGACATGAAGGAGTTGAGACAACTAATCATAGATGTTCAAACAAATCTCCTTAATAAATTAAGTGAGATGGCTTAAGAGATATTAAGAAGACACTGGGGGAGCACAAAGAAGAATTTGAAAGCATATAGAGAAAAATAACAGATCTTATGGAAATGAAAGGCACAAGAAATGAAATTAAAAATATACTGGGGGCATATAAGAGCAGATTTGAAGAGGCAGAAGAAAGGATCAGTGATCTTGAAGGCAGGGCTTCCAAAAGTGAACATACAAAAGAACAGATAAAGAAAAGAATGGGAAAAATTGAACAGAGTCACAGGGAATTAAATGATAGCAAGAGACATGCAAACATATATGTCATGGGTGTCCTAGAAGGGAAAAGGGCTAGAAGGAATTTTTGAGGAAATAATTGTAGAAAATTTCCCAACCCTATTGAAGGGCATAGATATCCATGTCCAAGAAGCACAACATACTCCCATTTGAATAAATCCCAACAGACCTACTCTAAGACACATACTAATCAGAATATCAAATGCCAAAGATAAAGAGAGAATCCTGAGAACAAGAAAAGCGATTCATCACATACAAGGGATGCCCAGTAAGATTAAGTGCTGATTTCTCATCAGAAACCATGGAGACAAGAAGGCAGTGGTATGATATATTTAAGATACTGAAAGAGAAAAAGCTGCCAGCCAAGGATCTTATATTTGGCAAGATGGTCTTTAAAAAAATGAGGGTGAGTTTAAAATATTCACAGATAAACAAAAAAATTGAGAGAGTTTGTAACAAAAAGACCATCTTTGCAGGAAATACTAAAGGGAGTGCCACAGGCTGAAAAGAAAAGATTGGAGAGAGAAGCTTAGAAGAGAGTCTAGAAATGAAGATAATATCAGAGAAAGTAACTAAAAGTGTAAAAAGAGTGGTAAAAATATGGTCAAAAAGAGTGAAGTGATTACTGCCTTTACAATAATAACATTGAATGTTAATGGAGTAAAGTCCCAATCAAAAGATACAGACTAGCGAAATAAATAAGGTAATATGAGCCATCTATATGCTGTCTACAAGAGACTCACCTTAGACACCAGGATGCAAGTAGATTGAAAATAAAAGGCTGGGAAAACATATTCCACACATGCAGTAACCAAACAACAACAACAAAAAAGCTGGAATAGCTATACATACATTGGAGGAAAGAGACTTTAAAAGCAAACCTGTTCTTAGAGACAAGGAAGGACTTTATATATTAATAAAAGGGGCAGTTCACCAGGAAGGAATAACAATCATAAATGTATATGTACCTAATCAGGATGCCCTAAATTACATGATGCAAAAACTGGCAAAACTGAAGGGAGAAATAGATGTCTCTACAATAATAGTAGAAAAATTCAATATACCACTCTCATCATTGGATAGAACATCTGGACAGAGGATCAATAAAGAAAGAGCTTGAATAATATGATAAATGAACTAAACATAATAGATATACAGATCATTGCACACCCAAATAGCAGGATATACATTCTTCTCAAGTGTTCATGGATCTTTCTCCAAGATAGACCATATGATGGGTCACAAAACAGATCTCAGTAAACTTAAAAAGATTGAAATTATACAAAATACTTTTTCTTATCATAATGGAATGAAGCTGGAAATCAACAGGCAGAAAAAGGGAAAATTCACAAATATATGGAGATTAAACAACACACTCTTAAATAATCAGTGTGCTGAAGAAATTGCAAGAGAAATTAGTAAATATCTCGAGATGAATGAAAATGAGAACACAACATATCAAAAATTGTGGGATGCAGCAAAGGCAGTGCTGAGAGGGTAATTTATAGCAATCAACGCTTATATTGAAAAAGAAGAAAGAGCTAAGATCAATGACCCAACTATCCAGCTGGGGCACTAGAAAAAGAACAGTAAACTATTCCCAAAGCAAGCAGAAGGAATGAAATAATAAAGATCAGAGCAGAAATAAATGAAATTGAGAACAATAAAACAATAGAGAGAATTAACAAACTCAAAGTTGGTTCTTCGAGAAGATCAATAAATTTGAGAAATCCTTTGCTAGACTGACAAAGAAAAATAGAGATGCAAATAAATAAAATCAGAAATGAAAATGGGGATGTTACTAATGACCCCACAGAAATAAATGAGATCATAAGAGGATACTATGAACAACTGTATGCCAACAAGCTAGACAATGTAGTCAAAATGGAAAAATTCCTAGGAACATACAAACCACCTACATTGACCCTATAAGAAATAGAAGACCTTAACAAACCAACCACAAGTAATGAGATTGAAACAGTTATCAAACAACTTCCCAAAATGAAAAGCCCAGGACCAGATGGTTTCACAGGTGAATTCTACCAAGCATTCAAAGAAGATTTAATACCAATCTTACTAAAACTATTCCAAAAAAGAACAAGAAGGCATGCTATTAAACTCATTCTATGATGCCAAGATCACTCTAGTACAAAAACCGGATAAAGATACTACAAGAAAGAAAATTACAGACCCATTTCCTTAATGAAGACAGATGCAAAAATTCTCAACAAAATACTTACTAATTGAATCTAACAACAAATTAAAAGAACTGTTCATCAAGATCAAGTGGGTTTTTTACCAGGCATGCAAGGGTGGCTGAACGCAAGAAAATCAATTAATGTCATATATCATATTTATAAATCAAAGAAGAAAAATCACACAATCATCTCGATTGATGCAGAAAAGGCATTTGACAAAATACAGCGTCCTTTCTTGATAAAAATACTCCAGAGAATAGTAATTGAAGGAAACTTCCTCAACAGGATTTGGGCAAAAATGAAAAACCCACAGCCAACATTGTACTCAATGGTGAAAGACTGAAAGCTTTCCCATTGAGATTGAAAACCAGACAAGGATGCCCACTGTCACCACTGTTGTTCTCCATAGGGCTAGAGGTTCTAGCTAGAGCAATCAGGCAAGAAAAAGAAAAGGCATCCAAGTTGGAAAGGGAGAAGTAAAAAATTTTGGTATTCACAGATAATGTGATCCTATACCTCGAAAGTCCTGAAAAACCTACAACAAAGCTACTAGAGCTAATAAGTTCAGCAAAGTGGCAGGATACAAGATTAATACGCAAAAATCAGTAGTATTTCTGTATACTAGTAATGAACAATCTGAAGAGGAACTCGGGAAAAAATCCTCTTACAATAGCGACTAAAAGAATCAAATATTTAGGAATAAACATAATCGAGGACATAAAGCACTTGAATTCGGAAAACTACAATGCTTTGCTAAAAGAAATCAAAGAAGATCTAAACCAGGGGTTCTTAACCAGGGGTCCACAGATCCCTGTGGGTCCAGGGAAGGATTTCAGGGGGTCTGTGAGCTTAAATTGAAAAAAAAAAAAAAAATCAACTTTTAATCTTTATTTTCTCTGACCTCTACTGAAATCTAGCATTTCCTTCACTTATGAATGTATGTAATAAATAAGTTACAGTGGTATTCATTTCACCTGACTGGCAAAGGTGTCCATGGAACAAAAAAGGTTAAGAACCATTTATTTAGAACCTATTTAGATTCTAAATAAATGGAAGAACTTTCCATGTACATGGATTGCAAGACTAAATATCTTTAAGATATCAATTCTACCCAAATTGATATACAGATTCAATGCAATACCAATTAAAAATTCCAAAAGGCTTTTTTAATGCAATGGAAAAGTCAATTATCAAATTTATTTGCAAGAGTAAGGGTCCCGAATAGCCAGAAACATCTTTAAAAGGAAGAACGTAGGTGGAGTACTCTTACTTCTGAACTTTAAATCATATTACCTAGATACAGTGGTAAAAAGCAGCATGGTACTGGTATAAAGATAGTCATATAGACCAAGGAACCAAATTGATGATTTAGAAACAGACCCTACATCTCTGGTTAAGTGATTTTTGACAAGGCTAACAAGCTCATCCAACTGGGCCAGAACAGGCTATTCAATAAATGATGCTGGGAGAACTGGATTTCCATATCCACAAGAAAGAAAGAAGGCACCTATCTCACACCTTATACAAAAATTAACTCAAAATGGATCAAAGACTTAAATGCTAAAACCATAAGACTCCTAGAAGAAAATGCAGGGAAACATCTTCAGGTCCTGGTGGTAGGTGAAAGCACAAATAACAAAAGAATAAATGGATAAATGAGACCCCCTCAAACTTAAACACTTCTGTGATTTGAAGGACTTTGTCAAGAAGGTTAAGAAGCAGCCCACTCATTGGGAGAAAATATTTGGAAACCGCTTATCTGATATGGGTTTGATTTCCATGCTGTATAAAGAGATCAAACAAGATTAAAAGGGCAAGCAATCCAATTTAAAAATGGACAAAAAGACTTAAATAACATTTCTCTGAGGAGGAAATACAAATGGCAAAAAGCACATTAAAAAAATGTTCAATATCACTAGCTGTTAGGGAAATGCAAATCAAAACTACATTGAGATATCATCTCACATCTCATAGAATGGCCATTATTTTTTAAAAAAGAAAGAAAAGAAAACAAGTACTGGACAGGGTGTGGAGAAATAGGAACACTTCTTCACTTTTGGTGGGAATGTAGAATGGTGCAATTTCTGTGGAAGACAGCTTAGCAGTTCTTCAGGAAGCTAAATATAGAACTGCCATGTGATTCGGCAATCCCTCTATCTGGAATATATCCAGAAGAACTGAAAACAGTGACACAAACAGACATTTGCACACTGATGTTCATAATGTGTTATTCACAATTGCCAAAAGATGGAAACAATCCAAGTGTCCATCAACCAAGTTATGGAGAGAGGTTTGAGAGCCACCAGTTTAGAGTCAAACTTTAATATGCATCAGAATCACCTAGAGTGGTGTATAAAACCCAGATTGCCCTGTGCACACCCAGATTTTTGATACAGAAGGTTTGTTTGGGGCCTGAAAATATACATTTTTGGCACTCTTCCAGGTAATTCTAATGCTACTGTTCCAGGGACCACACTTGGTATAACTGGTATAGGTAATACTCTTTGGATTGGATTAAATGTTTCTTTCTACTTTTCAGGTTCCATGTATAATGGATAAGGTAGGACTTGTTAGCAATTATGTTTAGTAGGACAAATATTGACAAGTTCTAAAAAATGTATTATAATAAAATCAGTGGAAAAATAAAAGTTTATGAAGAATACTTTCAAAACACTGTTTTTGAATGATTTATACCTAATATGACTTGAAATTTATTAATTCTAATAATTTCATAAGAAGTCTGATTTCTTTACCAAGACTCATTTTTCCTAATTTCTTAGAGCTGAATTATTCCAAATAGCCTGATATTCTCCTAATTAGTTTTAGGAATTATCATTTTCATTCTATTAAGCCTGAGTTTTAAAACTACTAATTTTTGTCAATGTAATATATAGAGTTTGAGTTCTAGTAGCATGGTGGACTGAGCTAATTAATATGGACTTCCAATTCACTAAACACACAGAAAATTTGTAGATAAAAATATAGCAACAACAAAATATTACATACTTAGTAGAGTTTTAAAAAAAAATGAAAAGGAGTCCCCAAATGCCTGTATACAAGGAAGAACTTAAAACCAGAGTTTTGCCGCTTGACTGTTTGGCAAATCAGAGAGGTAGCTGATGAGATAGATATAAGACATAGATCACCCAGGATGTAGGTCATGGGTTTTGGGCCTGAGATGCGTAGCTGAAACTAAGACTCTCGGACACAGCTAGAACCCTGGAAGTTGCTCCCTTTTAGTAAAATGGGAGCTCGTTAAAAATCAGCTTACTGGCCCAAGGGTGAAAGAGGAAGTTTCTTTGTCTGAGTTGCTAGGTGGATTAAACAGCTCATATGCGAAATAGAAGCCCCATAGATCCTAACTCACAGGTAGATTTGGAGTTTCAGTTTGAATTTATACAACTCACTTAGTGTGAGAATCTCAAACAAAATAAATTAATGTAAAAATGGGTTGTGGACTGATGATACTCTTGGGGCACCTGGTTGAAATAAACATAAAACTGCCATATTTTTATACTTTATAACCCAAGCTAAATCCCTACTGAATATGAAGTCATGGTCAAAAACTAAAAGTAATATGAGGATATGATTCACCACAAAGAAGAGTCAGGTCATGCAACTATTAAACATAGTTGGAGAGAAAATTAGTAAATTGAAGTCTGTAGTTAAGGTAATTACCCAAAATATGGCACAGAGAAAAAGAGAGGAAAATGTAATGGAGAGATAAAGAGTCATGGAGAATAGAATAAGATCTAAAATGTTTAAGATTGAGCCAAGTAGGATGCTATGATTGCTTTTCATTTTTGTCAGAACTTTTTTTTCATGAAATTAATTTCCTAGTTTTAAAAGTTTATTTCAATTTTCTTAATAATAAATGTTAATTCAGATATCCATTGACTTCTCAGTAATGTTCTACATGGTTAACCATATCAAATAATCTCATAATTTCCTGTTCCTCTTCTGGGAAACTCTTTTTGGAAACCAATGGAATTTTGTTAATCTCAACTGATGTTTGAGATTATGTTTGTCTCTCTCTCATCTTGATACTTTCCTTAGACTCCCTCTTGTACTTGAGATCCTGATTCCTGGATCTAGTGTCCTCTGCTTTCTTGTTATATACACTCATATATATTTTTTTGGAGTTATCAAAGAGTGAATACAATATAAATTTTTGAAACCTTGCATTTCTGAAAATATCTTTATTCTGCTTGTCACATCATTGTAATAATTCTTGAAGTGTAGAATTCCAAGTTAATCTTTATGCCAGTACCATACTCTTTTTTACCACTGTAGCTAAGTAATATGCTTTAAAGTCAGGAAGTAAGAGTCCTCCAACTTTGTTCTTCTTTTTAAAGATAGTTTTTGGCTCTTCCAGGCACCTTGCCCTTCCAAATAAATTTGATAATTCGCTTTTCCATTTCTGTAAAAAAAAAAAAAGGTTGTTGGAATTTTTATTGGGTAGGTGTTGAACCTGTAAATCACTTTGGGTAGAGTTGACAATATTTAATCCATGAACACAGAATGTCCTTCCATTTATTTAGATCAACTTTGGTTTCTTTTAGCAGTTTTATAGGTTTCTGAATACAGGTCCTTTACGTCCTTGGTTAAGTTTATTCCTTAAATATTTGATTCTTTTAGTTGCTGCTGTAAAGGGAAATTTTTTTTTACTTCTTCTTCCGATTGCTCATTAGTAATGTATAGAAATGATTCTGATTTATGTGTATTTATCTTGTATCTTGCCACTTTGCTGAACTCATGTATTAGTTCTTGTAGCTTTGTTGTGGATTTATTGGAATTTTTTTGGTATAGGATCATATCAGTGAATAGCAAAAGTTTTACTTCTTCCCTTCCAATTGATTGATTTTTATTTCTTTTTCTTGCCTGATTGCTTTAGCTAGAACTTATAGCAAAATATTGAATAATAGTGGAGACAGTGGGAATCCTTGTCTTATTCCCAATCTCAGCAGGTAAGCTTTCAGTATTTCACCATTGAGCACAATGTTAGCTGTGGGTTTTTCATACATGCATTTTACCATATTAAGAAAGTTTCCTTCTGTTCCTATCTTTTGGAGTGTTTTTTTATCAAGACAGTATGCTCTATTTTGTTAAATTTTGTTAAATACAGCATCCTGTATCAATCAAGGTGATCATCTGATTTTTCTTCTTTAATTTATTAATATGATCTATTACAGTAAATTTATTTTCTTGTGTTGAACCACTGTTGCATACCTAGGATAAAACCCATTTGATCATGTTGTATAATTCTTTTAATGTGCTTTTGGATTTTGTTAGCAAGTATTTTGTTGAAGAATTTTCCATATATTCATTGGAGAAATTGGTTTATAATATTCTTTTTTTCAAAGTATCTTCATCAGGCTTTGCTTTTAATGTGATCTAGTCTTCATAGAATGACTTTGGTAGTGTTCCCTCCTGTTCAATTTTTTGGAAGAGTTTGAGCAAGATTGGTATGAAATCTTCTTTCAATGATTGGTAGAATTCACCTGTGAAGCCATCTGATCCTGGGCTATTCATTTTTGTGAGGTTTTTGATGGTGGTTTGAATCTCTTTACTTATGATTGGTTTGTTGAGGTCTTCTATTTCTTATAAGGTCAGTGTATGTTGTTTGTGTGTTTCTAGGAATCTGTCCATTTCATCTACTTTCTCTAGTTTGTTGGCATACAGTTATTCATAGTATCCTTTTATGATTTCTTCTTTTGTTTCTGTGTGGTCAGTGGTAATATCCCTCTTCTCATTTCTGATTTAATTTATTTGCAGCTTCTTTCTTTTTTTCTTTGTCAGTCTAGCCAAGGGTTTGTCAGTGTATTGATCTTCTCAAAGAACCAACTTTTGGTTTTGTTAATTATTTTTTTTTGTTCTCAATATCATTTATTTCTGCTCTAATCATTGTTATTTCCCTCCTTTCTGCTTTTTTTGGGGGATTAGTTTGCTGTTCTTTTTCTAGTTCCTCCAGGTGTGCAGTTAGGTCTTTAATTTTAGCTCTTCTTTATCAATGTACATATTGGGGCCTATAAATTTCCATCTCAGCACTGCCTTGGCTCTATCCCATAGGTTTTGATATGTTGTATTCTCATTTTCATTCATCTTGAGATATTTACTGCTTTCTCTTGCAATTTCATTTTTGATCCACTGATTATTTAAAATTATATTGTTTAATTTCCATGTATTTATGAATTTTCCCTTTGTGTTTCAGAGTAGATCTCTTTGGATTTATTCAGTTTGGGGTGTGTTGTCCTTCTTTAATATTGATATTTATGTCTTTCATAATGGTTGAGAAGTTTTGGTCATCATGTCCTCAAATATTCCTTGTGCCTTTCCATTCTTTTCTTCTTCTGGAAAACCAATAAAGTGGTTTTTTGGTTCATTTCGTATTGTCATTCAATTCCCTTTTCAAGTACATATATTCTATTTTCTATTTTATTAATTCTGTCCTCTACCAACTCAAATCTGCAGCTATATATGCCTCTAATATATTTTAATATATATTTTAATATTTTTAATCTCATCCATTGTGTTTTTCATTCCCATTAGCTCTGTTACTTTTTTTTCCCCCCTTCCTCTGTTACTTTTCTTTATAGGCTTTAAATTGTTCTTTATGCTCACTCTGTGTCTTCTTAATATCCTTTATCTCCAGCCATATTTTCCTTCATCTTCTTTAATTGATTTGGGAGATTTGTGTGGATATCATTGATAGTGTTAAATCCTGTGTCTTGGCAGGATTTTTTATTTGATCCTTTGGCTGGGCCATATCTTCCTATTTCTTAATATGGATTGTAATTTTTTTGATGTGTAGGGATCTGATTATGTTGGTTAATTTACTCTGATGATTAATTTCTGTCTCTTGTCTAGTGGTTTTATTTCATGGTTCTTCTTTTATTTTTGGTTCAACTTATCTTTAAAATCTTTAAAATTGCCCATCTTAAGTTATCAAAACAGGACCAGTGAACCACTAATGGGGCACAGAGCCAATCCAAGAGGGCCTGGAAATGAGAGACTCCAAAAAGCCTTTTTTACTTCTTGCAGAATCGAGATACATAGCTGTCTCTGCTGACCAAACTCTCTGAAGAGAAACCACTCTCTGCCCTCTGCCACACTCTCCCTTTTCCCAGAGAGGAAAAAGTTCATTTCCTTCTCAGATGGCCACAGTGAGCGATGGGTTTTACCTAGGCTGTTCGCCTTGAGTGTAGGTGATGGTTCCCTTTCCCACCCATGGGGGTGGGTAATTTTGGCCTCTTCATCTCTTTGTTCCTCTCCCTCCTGTACACTGCACAGCACTCTCCTGGTCTGCAGACTCCCAATGTAGCTCCCTCAGACAGCTTTTTGCCCTTCCTCTGTTGTTTTTATAGAAGTTGAATCTTACCACCCTACTCCAATGCCACCATCCTGGAAGTCTTTAAATATACTTTTGCTCAAATGACTTTATAGGCTTTAATGATTTTTAAAATTTTTATTCTAGTAATATATATACAACTGAAATTTCCCTCTTTTAACCACATTCAACTGTATAATTGATCGGTGTTAATTACATTCACAATGTTATACTATCATCACCACCATCCATTACCGAAACATTTCATCAGCCCAAACATTCTGTACGAATTAAGCATTAATTCCCCATTTCTCCAGTCCCACCCCTCCTCCGGCCTCTAGTAACCTGTATTCTAGTTTCTGACTCTTTTAATTTGTTTATCATAATTATTTCATGTAAGTGAGATCATACAATACTTGTCCTTTTGTGTCAGGTTTATTTTTCTCAACACAGTGTCTTCAAGGTTATTCCTATTTGCCACACGTATCAGAACTCCATTCCTTTTCACAGTTTAGTATTCCATTGTGTGTGTATACCACATTTTTTTTTTAAAGATTTATTTATTTTATTTATTTATCCCCCCCCTTGCTGCTTGTGTTGCTGTGTCCATTCGCTGCGTGTCTTCTCTGTGTCTGCTTATCTCCCCCTTGCTGTGAGGTCTTGCCACATCAGCCCACGGCGCCGCGCGAGCCGGCCTGCCCTCACAAGGAGGCCCTGGGAAGCGAACCCGGGGCCTCTCATATGGTAAACGGGTGCTCTACCCATTGCGCCACACCCGCTTCCTGCCGTGAGGTTGCTGCATCAGCCCACTGCACTGCTCAGGCCAGCGTGCCCTCACAAGGAGGCCTCGGGAAGCGAACCCGGGCCTCCCATATGGTAAACGGGGGCTCTATCCACTGAGCCACACCCGCTTCCCTGTATACCACATTTTGTTTATCCAGTCATCTGTCGCTGAACTCTTGGGTTGCTTCCATCTTTTGTCAATTGTGAATGATGGCACTATGAACACTGGTGTAAATCTGTCTGAGTCCCTGCTTTCAATTCTTTGTGGTATATACCTAGAAGTGGGATTGGTGGGTCATATGGTAATTCTATACTTAACTTTCTGAAGAACCACCAAACTGTTATGCATATCGGTTCCACCATTTTACATTCCCACCAACAATGAACAACTGCTCCTATTTCTCCACAGTCTCTCCAATACATGTTAATTTTTATTTTTTGTGTAGTAGCCATTCTGGTGGATGTGAAATGGTATATCATTGTGGTTTTTACTTGCATTTCCGTAATGGCTAATGATATGTTGAGCATCTTTTAAAGTGCTTTTTGGCTATTTGTGTACAGGCATACCTTGGAGATACTGCAGTTTTGGTTCCAGACCACAATAAAGTGAGTCACATGAACTTTTTGGTTTCCCAGTGCATTTAAAAGCTATATTTACCCTATACTGTAGTCTATATAGTATGCAGAAGCATTTTGTCTAAAAGTAGAATGTATATACCTTAATTAAAATGTGACACAGAGACACAAAGTGAGCACATGCTGTCAGAAAAAATGGTGTCAGTGAACTTGCTCAATGCAGTGTTACCACAAATTTCAATTGTAAAAATGCAATATTTGTGAAGAACAATAAAGCAAAGCACAGTCAAACAAGGTATGCCTGCATGTTCTTTTGGAGACATGTCTATTCATGTCTTTTGCCCGTTTTTTAATTGTTTTGTTTTGTTTTGTTTGCTTTTTGTTGTTGAGTTGGAGGATTTTGTTATATATTCAAGATATTATGCCCTTATTGGATATGTAGTTTCCAAACTTTCTACCAATTCAATAGGCTGTCTTTTTACTTTGATAATGCAGTACTTTGCACAAAATTTTTGAATTTTGATGGAGTTCCATTTATCTATTTTTCCTTTTGTTGCTCATGCTTTGGTGTCAAGACTAAGAAATCACCTTTGCTTAAAATGCAGTTCTGAATATACCTCTCTATGATTTCTTCTAGGAGTTTTATAGTTTCAGTTTCTATATTTAAGTCTTTAATCTGTTTTGAGTTCATTTTTGTTTATATTGTGTGGTAGTTGCCCATCTTCATTCTTTTGCATGTGGATATCCACTTTCCCCATCATTTGTTAAAGAGACTGTTCTTTCTCCATTGGTGGACTTGTTAACATTGTCAAAAATCGGTTAGCCATAGATATAAGGGTTTATTTTTGAATTCTCAGTTTGATTCCATTGATCTATATGTCTGTCCTTGTGCCAGTACCATGCTGTTTCAATTACTGTAATTTTGCAATAAATTTTTAAATCAGGAAGTGTGAGTCCTCCATCTTTGTTCTTCTTTTTCAAGGTGGTTTTGGCTGTTTTTAGGAAGATGGCTTTGCCAATTTTTACTAGTTGCTCTCAGATTCTGTGAGGGAATGGCACCCTGGAGCTTGGCTGATTGGAAACTGGCTGTAATGATTTTTGTTAATCATTGAAAGTATTTGTAAAAATTTAAGAAATGCTTTTTTGAAACAAGTTGCCATTTTTCAGTATATCAGAATGGCAGATATTAAATTGTTTGATAAATTGTTTGATAATGTCAATTTAGATATTGGTAGGAATGTACACTGGAGCTTTTTAGATGCAGTTTAGTAATAGCTCCCCAAAATTTAGCATGCTTATTACTTTTTTTTTTTTTTGAGATACCGGGGACAGGGGATTGAACTCGGGAGCTTGTATGTGGGACCCCGGAGCTCAACCACTGAGCCACATTAGCTCCCCTGAATTGTTTTTTTGTTTGTTTGTTTTTGCTTGTTGTTTGTTTTTGTTTTTTTTAGGAGGCACCAGGAACTGAACCGCTTGAGCCACATCTGCTCCCGCTTATTAACTTTAGACCCTAAATTTACACTTGAATTTAAACTAGATCGATGCACAAAGTATATGTATAAGGATGTTCATTGCAGAAATTTATAACACAAAAAACTTGTAATGACCTAAACATCCATCAGTAGGGGACTATTTGATTAAATGATTGTTTGGTATAATGGAAGACTATGTAGTTATTAAAAATAATGTATTATATTTGCATGTATATGTGTTCATTACTATGGAATGATTTTTAAAAGTTATCAGTGAAAAACCAAGAATCGTTACATTTGTTTAATAGGTACATTTACACATGTATACACACACATTTACATACTTAGGTGTGCAATGACATGTCTGAAAGTATACACAAAAAAAGTGAGGCTTCTTATTATTTGTTTGATTAACTTTATTGTAGGAACATATATACAACTCAAAATTCATGATCAGTTTTTCCATTTATTTTTTTTAAATCTGAGCAGGTGTTTTATAATTTAAAAAATATTGCTTCTTTTTTTTTTATTTTAAAGAAACTATTTAGAAAATAAGCCATAGTTATATCATAGTGATTGACTAAATCATTTCTAAGAGTTTAATATTTAGTGAATATTTTAATGTAAGGCTGCAGGTTCCTTTAAATGAATTCTTAAATTTTCCTCTTAAACAGTGGCTGAATTTAGACCACAGAAATTTATATTTAAAAATGTGTGCTAATTTTCTTCTATTTGAAATATGGGCTGTTAAACTATAGCTTGAAACCGAGAGCCCTAATACCAAATTTTAAAGTAAACTTTGAGAGGAAATATAAATTAATCAAAGAAATATAAGCAGTTATTTTAGAGACTTCTTAAAAGATCACTCAAGTCAAGAATTCCAGAAAAGGTTAAAAGCGTAGCACATTACTGAACTGACAAAGTATATGAGCCCACACCAGCCCCCATGCCAGCAAAAGAAAACAATGAGATGACAGCTCTAGTGTTTGGAGAGAGGTTGCTAACGACAGCTTATTCCTTTATGATTTCAATTCTTGACAGAAGACAGGTCTGCTTGTTGCATCATGGCAGATATATCATTACCTTCTGGCCCTGTCATGACTGAGTAGGCGGGGGGGGCATGATGACTACCTTCAGTTTTGAAAATCTAATTACCTTCTGGAATTTTGGTCACTGTTTCTGATATATATGTGAATAAGCCATACGTGATAACTCTTTGCATCTTGACTGTTTTCTAGTACTGATTAAGAAAGAAACATTGAACTAAGCATATATTTAAGCTCTATCTATACCCAAGTAAAGTTAGCTATACATCCCAAGAGATATATTACAAAAGCCTAATTTGCCTAATGTATATTACTGCCCCTATGTCTATACCTGATTTCAAATAACTTTTAAAGCAGACTTAGGCCTTTTTCACTAAGTACAAGAAGAAAAACACTGGGCTTTAAAACAATGATGCACCTTTTACATGAAATATATTGTATGTTATAACTTGATCTTTTTATTTCTGAATTACATGCATATTTGGATTCTTCTGGTTTTTCTTGGCTACCTAAAAAGTACCTCTGGAGACATAGAATTAGAAAGAAAGGGTGTGGGTTTTTTAAACTATGTCAAAAGCCTTCGGGTTTGTGTATGATCAGAATTTCAATGGGGTTTTTGAGATGAGTTTAAATGCATAGAAGGCAAACATAAAAATCTTGTTTAATATCTGTCATGTTGTTCTTTTTTGAATCACTCTGATGTCTTTTTCAAATCTGCTTTACTCTTGAGCTTTGTGCTACTATATCCACAATCTGGATTTTTTTTCCCTCCTTTTTATTTTGTTTTAACCACTATTGCCTTTTCTGTAGTCCTTCCTTTAATATCAGCTGAAGCAGTCTGAATTGCTGAATCAAAGCTGTTTGGGGAGAGAGAGTGTGTGTAAGATTATGCAGGGCGAGATTCTCTAGGGAGAAGGTATCACCTCCTGCAGTTATAATCAATGCTCTGAACACTTTCAAAGATCGAGAAGCTATGACTTGCTTAGGGGTTAAACTTTTAAAATACCTTCCCTAGAGAAAAATGTCATCAATAAAATACAATAATTCACTGACGATTCTTGAGTAGCCAGGTTTAAAAAGGAAAGATTGGAGATCAGTTTTGCATTTTTCACTGTACTTTTGGTTTTGTTTGCTTTTCAGCTTGACCCATGGTTTTGAAAACTTCCAGTATTTATCAATTTATTCCCTGAGTTATGTTAACTTGGGGAGAGGAACTAAAACAGAAAAAGAATGTCAGTTTTCAGTAGTAGAAAATAGTCTAAACTTTTAATTGAAATAGCCAAGACAGTAAATTATGAAAACAATAATTTGTTTATGAAAGTGTAGCTTGCACCTTTCATTTCAGTCAAAAAACTTTAAATGTATTATATTTACATAAGAAATAAAATACAGTATTTTAAAGAAAATAATGTCAAGATACAATGAATTTAAGGATAAATAATTATTATCTCCTAAGGCAATTGATCAGTAGCATTTAATGCTTCTGATGTTACATGGTGATGATTTTATTTGTTTATATGTTGTAAAATGAAGGCATATTTTAAGATACCAATTTCAATATAAATAGCCTATTTCAATTAATCATATTAGAAATTCTAAGTATTGCTTAATTATTAATTAAAGGTTAATATGAAAAGACATCTATTAATTATTTATTATTTGCATTGTAACTTCTTTAAATTAACATGGAATTTCAAAAGTAATTCTGAATAGTAACAGAATAGTATTTTAACTCTTTTTATGTAGGATTTATAGTTTTTGGTTTTCCTGGGCATAAAACAAATCAATACTTAAAATTCACTGTTGGGGTGTGAGAATTAGGTAGAGCACATTAGTATACTTAGTAGATTTAGAATTATCTATTTTTATATTTTAAAAAAAAAACACTTATCATTTTACTCCAAATGTAAATATAATCACCAGACGTTCATGTGTACATTCAGATGTCAGCACTGTTAGGATGGGTATTGTTTCTTTGTGTTTATAATTCTTCCTGAAAGGGAGCTGGTGCCTGGTTTATGAAATTGGTGTACAAAGATTAGTATGTCTCAAGAAGCTTGAAGCCTTTGGAAGAAGGCTAGTTATTAATAATGAGAACAGGTAATAGTGTGTTAGGTATACATTCTAGAGTTCTTTTTAAACTGATACAAGTTCATGGTCACTCACGTTTGATTTTATAAGATCATAAGATTTAAAACAATGTTAGGTCATACATACATGCCATGTAAAAATGGCAAAACATGGCAAACTATATTTTATGTTACCTAGAGTTTAAGTTATAATGAACATGTTTAATTTAGATTCTGAGTGAAGATGAATCATTTCAAAATTTGTATTTAGTAAATCAAAACTCCAGAATGAAATAGTCTTAATGCACTGGAGAAAATTTAAATTTCTAAGAGTTCTCCTTTGTCCTTTTATTTCTGCAGTAACAACATTGATAATGGTAAGTTATACAAGTGTGTCTTCAGAAGAAATTTACAAAAAAATTAGGGAAAAATACTGTTAAGTAGGCAATTCAACTTTCCTATTCCTTTTGATAACAAAGCCCATTGCTTTTGTTGTAATTATCTGTTTTCCCAAATTTAATTGTGTGACTGAAGCTTAGCTATTTTAAAACTATTCTTTTAAATTACCTTTATGTTGCATGTATAGATAGGAAACTTAAACATAAAGGATACAATTTAATATATGAAGTTATATATGTATGCATTTATGTATTTGGCTTGAATATAGGAAGTTAAATAATAACTCACTAATAAGGATCAAATTATTATTTAAAATTAGGTATATTTTGAAACATATCTTCATGATTACATGCACATACACACACACAGGCCTACATACCCACAAAAATCTGCATATGTTAAAATCCCAAATTGCTAACCCAGTAGTGTTGATTAAAAAAAAAATATACCACCACTATTTAAAAGACTTTTCAATTCTGTTGGGAAATGAGCACTTGCTTATTCATACCATGAGCCGCATACTTAAATAAAATGATAATTTCTTACAATGAATTGGTCTTGAAAACATTTAAGAGATCCAGAGAAACACATGCTGAGACTTTCCTTTTCTTAAAGAAAGTTTAATATACTTCTTAGTTTGCATTTTCTGATACTAAGAGCATTTCTTTCATGGAACTTTTCATGCAAATTTACTTGGTTATAAGCGTTTGAAAATGTATTGCCTTTTTGAACAGTGTGTTTTGTGATCAAAAACTTAAGATAAATAGTTCTATCAGAACAAACTTAAACTATTGGCAATTGTCTTTTTTTCCTGGAAATTAACAAATTATAACATCAAAACCTATACAGAAGAATATGTGATAGGTCATTTGCTGCTGCAGGCATTTTCTCTCACTTCAGTATGCATTTGTTTAGTTTCTCTCGCTTCCTGCCTGTGGCACTGTATGGTGAAATTCAGACATGCTCTTCCCCTCCAAGGAATCTCCGAGGTAGAGAATAACTTATATAAAATTAATAAATGGTGTTGCTTTTTCATTATCGCCTATCCAAGGCAATTTGCAGTGTTCACTTTAGAGAAAAAAATGGGGTGTGTAGAAAGTACTTAAAACAATACATTAACAAATTTAAAGGCATGTGTCAGTTTTAAAAAGGAAATTTATTTTGAGACAGTCAGTACTATATAAACAATTAAAATTTATTAATCCAGGAATTTCTCAAGGCTCCTCCTTTTATTTTGGTTTAATAAAATTATAAAATTTAATTTTGAAAATGAAAAACAGGTGTAATAGTTGTAATTAAATGAATTAGTTCACTTAGGCAGAGATGAGTCATTTAAGTTCATCTATTATAAATTTATTTTTACAAATCATTTTACTTAATCACCGCCTTATCTTGCAATATATTACAGAAACAGTTCTCATAGGATACAGAAAAATTGGCACAAGTGGTCTTAAGTGGTTATATTGTGTGCTTCATGAGCTTTGATCTGTATAAATATTAGAGACTGTTTTTTTAGGTTGCTTTTGAAAACAGACTAGATACATAATTGGATATAAATAATTGTTCATATGTCAGAGAAAAACTCAAAGCTTCATTTCATTTTTTGAGAATGAATAGTTGAAATTCTTGGTTTTGTTTTCTTTTTTAATCCCTGAGAACATTTTTTTTTTTTTTTTTTTTT
>JAQZBX010000696.1:22500-61718 GCA_029593785.1 Cabassous unicinctus | reverse complement strand
ATTCTTTTTCTTTTCCTTCTCGTTTTAAAATTTCTTTCTAATTACAAAAAGAATTGTTTTGCAGAATATTTGTCTACAAGAAGTTTTCAATATTGAACTCTTTTTGTATTAATGTATCCATTAATACATCATTAACTGCTTGGGGAATGGAAAGAAGAAGTTTCTACACTAAAATGTTGTTCTTAATTGATAACACAGAATTAGCAGAGTACCTGGCACATAAAGGCATTCAGCAGCTTTTTCACTCCTGATGTATATCCCAAATAAAAAATTTTAGGCAGTAAAGAGGCTCAGCCATGTCTAGGTAGGCATAAGTGAATGCCTTATAGGAGGAGACTGAGTGAGATGAGCTTCTGTGGAATAGATAGTACATACCTAGTCAAATAGACATCCTCTGTAAGTTTACATAGACATCAGAAATGCTTAGGCCAGGTGTTTGGATGGTCAATCCTGAGGATTGAGGAGGGCTGAAAGATTGGAGAGAATGGTGGTTAATTAACTGTAAAGTGGGAGTGAAGGAGCAGGTTTCAGGAAAAAACCTTTTTCTAAGTAGGAATACTATAATAAGGAATGTGGGCATTCATATTTCTCATTGCATTTGCGTAGATCTTTTTTTCAGCCTTAGTTTAGTTGTTATTTTAGGAAAGAACAGCTCTTAGACCTTTTGTTCACTCTGCTATCTTTTCTGAGACCCCTAATTGTTTTTTTGTTTGTTTGTTTGTTTTATACAGTATAGTACTCTTTGGCTTATTGTCCTGTTTCTCTCACTAACTTGCTTTGGACCATAGAAAGGTCATTTAGCCTACTTAGGGATCTCTTTCTCCTTTAGTGAATTTAAGGAAGGTATTCATAGATGAACTTTAAAGTCTTTGTAGCATTCAAATTTGATAGTTTTCAATTACATACAAGCCAGCTTTTATAAGCGTCCAGTTGAATAATGAATACGGAAAAGTCTTCTTAAATATTTTTACAAAAATAATCAGGGAAAACTTGACCTAAATCCTTTATTCATTGAGCAACATATTTATCAAAGGTACTAGATGCATTGGTAAAAAAGTTATTTATTTGACAGTTAGTAAAAGTAATTTCTTAGCTTACTATCTTATTGGGTATACTTTGGAAGGCATAGTTGATTTTGTCTGTTGGCAAAATAAGTTAACTCAGATGAAATAAAAAGTGCTCTTCTTTCTTGAGAGTATTTTCTTCATTAATAAAGCTAACCTCATTCACTCAGATGTTAAAAATATGAAAAAAAATTGAAAAGTGGAGCAATTTGTTAATTTTCATAAGGCTACATGTTCATGAAATCATTCAAGATTTGCTGTCACAAGTTAGAAAATGAGATGATTTTTGAAAGTGAAGTGAATTTGTTTTTAGCCTAGCTTTATAGTAATTCCCAACCTTGATTTCAGTTTCCAAGCTTATCAGAAAAGTACATAAGAGCCAGTACTATTTTTTTGTTTGTTTGTTTACTCTCATGCATTTCTTTTGTCCATTTTCTGGTGAGTTGTTAGTTTTTCTTGATTTGTAAGAGCCTGTACATATTAAAGAAACTAAACTTTTCTCTGTAGATTGAAAATAGTTTTTCCAAGTTTTGCATTTGGATTCTGGATTTATGCTGTTTTATTTGTAACAGATTTTAAAAATATTTTGTAGTCAAATTCACAAATCTTTTCTTTTATGGCTTTTCTTTTTATTATATATTTAGAAAAGTCTCAGTACTCTTGATACAGAATTATAGAAGTCCTCAAAAAAATCTCCAAAGTTTTCTGCCTGTACTTTTATATTTTTCTTTTTTAATATTCCAAATTTTAAATATTTGCTCTATTTGGAATTTATTTCTGTGTAAGATTGTGAGGTAGGAGCACTTTTTTTTCACATAGTTGCTCAATTGTCCCTATACTTAAAAAATTTTTTTTGTTAATTTTTAAAGAAGCTTTAGATTACTTAAATGATACATCAAAATATAGGGGAATTACCATATACCCCACTTGCTCCTCCTCCCACACTTTTCCCCATTAATAACACCTTTGTTTAGTGTGGTACATTTGTTACAGTTGATGAACACATGTTGAAGCATGGTCAATACATTATAGTTTATACCTTCAAGCACATATTTTTTAAGTTTTGACAAAATGTATAATGGAGTCATTCTCACACATAGCTATATGAAGTATAAATTTGCACAGGCTATAAAGAGCAGTTTGGTAATATCAATCAAATTGCTGCACATATCCCTTTGACCCAGCAATTGCACTTCTATGTCCTACATATATATCCAGACATGTGCAAAGTGGAATAAATTCAGGGATATTAACTGCAAGATTAATAACAATTTGGAAATAACCTGAATACATCCACCAACAGGGCACTAACGTAGGGTCCAGCAATACAAATTAGTACTATGTAATAACATTTGACTAAGATAAGGCTGCTTTATATGTACTGCTTTGAAAAAATGTCTGATATATTGTATTAGTCAGGCAAACGGGTGTTGATGCAAAATACCAGAAATCGGTTGGTTTTTATAAAGGGTATTTATTTGGGGTAGAAGCTTACAGTCACTGTGCCATAAAGCATAACTTTCTTCCTTCACCAAAGTCTACTGCCACGTGTTGGAGCAAGGCAGCTACCGATGTTTGCCAGGGTTCAGGCTTCTTGGGTTCCTCTCTTCCCAGGGCTGTGTTTCTCTCCAGGCTTAGCTCCTCTGTTTCCTCCATGTGGTCAGCTGTAGACTATGAGGCTCCCTAGGCTTTGCCTCTCTTCACAAGGCCAGCTGTAGACTATCAGGCGAATGGCTCATCTCTATCCCGGGGCCGTCTCTCCTTCCTCACGACCAAGCTCCTCCCTCTGCTCGCCTACCCAGGCACCAGCATCAAAACTCCAACATGAGAACTCCAACTCAAAAACTACTACAACTCTGTCCTTTGCAATGTCTTTTATCTTTGAGACCCCACCCACCAAGTGGTGGGACTCAATGCCCTATTGACATGGCCCAGTCAAGCCCTAATCATAATTTAATCATGTCCAGATTAGCAGACCAGTTTGGCATAATCCAATATCTATTTTTGGAATTCATAACTACATCAAACTACCAAATTGCTACATATATTAATTATCAACATATATAACAAATATGTATAGTTTGTGTAAAATGAGAGGTATGTAGGTTTGTGGTTATATATGTATAGATTATTTCTGGAGAATGACTTTATATAACTAGAAAATGAGGATGGAAGGGAGACTTGCTTTTCCTTGTATGTATATATATCCTTTTTTAACTGATAGGTTTGTGCTCACTTAGGCAGCACATATATTAACTGATAGGTTTGTATTAAATGTATGTATTAGTATCCAAAACATAAAAAAATAATTTAAAAGCAATAAAAACTTGTGTCAGAGATCAGGAAAAAAAGTACATCTAACCGTGTCCATACTAATTTCTGATGTTTTAAGTCCTAAATGATAAAAGATACTATCATAGGTAAAATCTACTCTTCTGAAATCATAAAACAAAATTCAAGAACTACTTACATATGTAAAGAATTTAGAAAATTCTAATAGGATAAGAATAGGAAGAAGGACCCATAAAATCATAATTATCTAATTTACTTTTACCAATAATTTATACCAATGTGATTATATTATAATTATTTTTAATGTGTGAATTGAGTGACTAAAGCTTTTCTTGAATTGGCATTTTGGGATTGAAAAAAACAACTTGTGATCATTTGTTCTATATTGATTTGAGCAAAATATAGGCAATACTAGATAGGTTAAAATTTTTATCTCCCCAAACTGATATTTCTCTTTTTATGCTGTTGAAAACAGAAGCCATTGTTAGAATTATGGTCATGAAGGGGATTAAAGAAAAATAAAGAGTATAATCATGATCTTTCTTTTATAGCATGGAAAAATATAGTGGTCATATATTACCACTGGACAATTATTATACTCAACAAGTGTCCTTTTTTTATTACTGCCAAATAAGATTAATTTATTATCATATCTAAATCTGTTTGTACCATTGAAAAGTGATTATTGATAGTTAATTTCAAATGTTTTTTGAGAATAAAATTATTTGTTGGTGCTATGACAAATTTTTCTTTGAGTCATTTTTATTCATTACCTCTGCTTTGTGCCTGCATTACTTTAAACTTGAAGAAGCAGCAGAGGAAAGCTACTTTTATAAAAATTTTCATTTTTTCCAAGTTCTGCATTGTCCCTTACAATCTTTCTGAATTCTAGCAATTACAAATTTTGAATGGGGAATATTTTTTCTTAAGGGGGAAAAATATTTTAAGATTATTCAATACTCTTAAATACTTTAAGAGATTGAAGAGAAGATTTCAATTAGAAGAATTTGAAATGATTTGGGCTTTTAAGAAAGCACAAAATTAGTTTTCCTCTTATTTTCATATTGTTAGAGCAGTAACTTTAATTTGCATTTCAGTTTAATTATTATTTCCAGAAATGCTTTTAGTATACCATATTCAAGCATGGTAAGTATGGTGCAATAAAGTCAAACCATTTTTGTGTTTATTTTTGTATTATTCCATTTAATTTATGGAATTACAAATTAATATTATTTAAATATTATTGTATTTCAAATGAAAATTTAATAGAAAAGCTCTTAATTTTCCAGTGTTTGAGTTTGCAGATAATTTCCCCTTCTTTCTTTTCTTTTTCTGTCATATTAAACTAGTCAATAAACTTTTAGAAAACAAAGTAGTGCAACATCATAAAACTTAAACTTTTAAAAAATAATTTTGAATTAAGATTCTGTTATCTTCAAATGATCTTTTCTACAAGAGTAAAAGGAAATGAACACAAATTATAAATGGCTACCTAAAAATGAATTTCTGTCTCTTATGAGATTTGAAATATTGTAATCTTTGATGAATTGTTTAGAGAATATGTTGGAGTTTTTTGTGCTTCATAAAGATGCCTTAACTAATTAAGCTCATTTGAAAAACAATCAAAGACCACTCTTAAGTTGTTACAAAAAAGTTGGGATTTTCTCCTCCATGTGCATTTTGTGCATAAATTGAAATAGTTGCTATTCCTTGAACTCAAAGCCTGTGCTCTTAATTCTTCACCTATGCTCTTGCTTTCCCTTCTATTTGAAAGCCTTCTTCCTAATCTCTGCTTCTTAGAATTTCTAATACTATTTTCATGTGTAAGTAGTTCTTGGATTGTTCTAGGTATGAGTTCCTTAAGAGTGGCTTTTGCCTCAGTGTATCTTTAGATCTTTAGTATATAAGACTTGAAGATGAGTTTGAACATGGTTAGATGTGCTTTTCTGGGTTCAGGAGTTTTAGATGATTGAAGATGCTGTAAGTCTGACTACTGGGTAAGTGGGCATTGTCTTTTAAGACCTCCACTGTTTCATCAACTACATATTCCAGTTTCATATCTTATTGGATTTTCTATTGTCTTTATTGTAACCATCCAATACAAGCGTTCATAAAATGCTTTGTCATCATCTGCATATATAGAATCACCTTTGAGATAATTTTGAATTTCGTGAAAATATGGTAGACAGTGGGGAATTTCAAATCCCTTTTCCATGAGAAATTTTGTGGAATAAATATAATTTACTAGTAACTTGTGGTCAGCCATGATCCTGGAGGAAATAAAGGAATAATATGCTTCTAGACCTCTAAATCTGAAACGAGATCAAAATCCCAAAATCAGCCTGAATCTAGATTGGACTGAACTGGATCATTTCCTGTTGTGGTCATGTAGATTTTGTAATCCTGCTGATTAGTGAAGATCAGGTTGAGACAGCTGGGTGTCTCTGGTAATGTGATATTTACTTGCAATACTAACCAGTCTACTTTTAGATACCTTTCAGCTGGCATGTTCATGTCTAGTTTAAGAGTATATGGCAAGTGGCTGTTAACTGTTCACTGCCATTTTGAAGAGAATCAATTTGCATTTACATAGTTCATAAACTCGTAAATTTTCTTTCTTTTTTATCTAATTCTAAAGCATCCTAGAAATGGTTCTGCCAGTTTGTATCTTAAGCCCTTCATTTCTGAAAGGGTCTAATTAAGTTTTAATATTATTTCCTCTAGTTTTAGAACTGGTTTGACCTTTCAGATATTTTGTAGTTTTCTTTTTCTGAATTGTAAGAAAAATAAATTTATTGTATAGCTTTAAATTTCTTTTCTAAGTAAAGTTGGTTTAACAATATTTGTCAACTTCCTTTGGTGTGAAGAAGCCAACGATTCTTTTCTGCTAAAACAATTTGTTTTCTTTTTTACACTTTATGCTTCTGATGTTGGCACTCTTGTTTTTACTATTCTCTCTTGCATTCAGAATTTTAGATTTTACAGTATAAAGGTTATAGGCAAATAGCCAGCTGTCATATTCTTGAGGTCAGATATAACTACCATATATGAGATGCACTGTTTTGGCTTCATACTACTTGCCAGATTGCTAAGCAGATGTTCTAGGCTATAATTCAGGAAACTGGGACCTCTTGAAACATTCCCTGAGAGTCGCTTCTGACATCTCTGAATCATTTATTTAAAGGTAATTAGTTCTAGTAAAAATGAAAATGCATTGATATGAAAAGAACAAAATTATTTTACAGTGTTTAGGAGTTGTAGCCATGATTAAAAACTTGATTCTGGATATGTATCTAGTGTTAGAAAAGTATATATTTTAATACATAGGAATGTATTACAAATAAGCACTTTTCTACTATTTTTTTTTAATTTGGAGACTTTTTTTATAGACTTTAAGGACTATCCTTTGACTTTGTGCTACATTGAAGAATTTATAAACTGCCAGTTTTTCTAAAGAAAATATGTGTGAAAAGGCTTAAGAGTATTATTTCTTCTCTAATATGTGTCTTGGAATTATTATTCCAATATAGCCCATCAATATTTTTTGTTGGTACTGCAGGTTTTGATAGTTAATATACAGCTCCCTTTTCTAAATTTGGAACCTTTATAAAACTCTTTTAAAAATCTGCTCTGTGCATTTAGATCGCTGCGTTTGGCAGTGTTTAGATAATACAATGTATTTCACTTGTAATATGCATTGTACTTTGCAGAAAAGTTTTTTGCACAAAAACAGTATAAAAATCCAATATCTTGTTATTGGGCACATTCTTAGGCCACCATATTTTAATGAAGGTGAGAGGAAGTATAAGGATTAAACATCTAAATCTCATTTATATTTGCCTATGGATGAATTTGAATTTAAAGTTAATGTGGGTCCATCAGACATTCAGGTTACTCAAAACAAACACTTCAGTCAAACTAATGAAATCTTAGTATGAAAATCGAACTCTAAAATCACCTCTGTTCTTCCCCCTTGCACAGTTCTTCCATTTTTTCCCTTTCATATTTTGGATGAATTGCATTACAATGAGATTGATCCAAAAGACTAATCTCAGCAGTTCTACCACATTGTAGTAAAATAATCAAGGCTTTTAGTTTACAAAACTTGTTCTGATTTCTAAGTGGATAAATAACCTCAACTTTCCATAACTTCCAGTTCCTGCTGGACTAAAAGTTGTACTGCAGTAAGAAAAATCAAAGGAAGTGATAGTATTTGAATTAGAATTAAAACCTAAGCAGAGCTTGTGTCTACAGAAAATTTAAAGATTTGTCCTTATCTGCATAAATGATAGTACTTTTTTCACATGTACACACACATACATATGTACACTCATAAATTAGAAAGTCACAATAGTAGCATATCAAATATTACCAATATTATCAATACCAAAATTGTCAATTTGAAGATGCACATTTTCTTCACATTTTAACATCTCTGAAACTGAGATGCAGCTGTCTTTTCTCCACCCAAATTTAGAACTGATTGAGAGAAAAGTCAGGATAGAGATCAATGTATCATTTTCATTAATGATAAATAATAGAATGGAGAATAGGCTGGATCTGTTTGCCAAATGTATTAGTTGATATGTCTCAGAATTAGGTAGGCTCACCCGTAGGCCTCCCCCATGTGAAGCTTGTGGCACTGAGGACCAGAGAATATTTGCTTTTTATGGGTAAGTGGCTTTACTAGGAGGGGGAGGAGGAAGAGGCTGAGTCACAAGCAGCAGTTCACTAATCACATGGGTCACCCCTTCTCTGAGGAAAAGTGAGCAAGTGGGGAAAAGTGAGCAAGGGGGAGGAGCAAGGTCCACTTGGACATTAGCAAAGTGGAGCTAAGTATCTCCCCGCTAAAAGAGTGAGGCTGAATACTAGAAGTCTGATCTCACTCCAAAGCCAAGGTCCTTACCATCCTTTTTCAAACTTCTGTAATTTACCTGCAGTGCTTTAAAAGTACAGGTTCCCAGGCTTTCCCCTGGGAGCATATTCATTTTTTTTTCGTCTCCTTTCTCTCTCTTGGCCCCTCTTTGGCTCATCTTTCTACTTCCATATACTTTTGCTTGCTGCCATCTCTGCTGAATTCTCTTAGCTTCTTTGTGTTTTTTTGGAGAATGAGATCATTTTCTGGTAGACTCCAGGCTCTCTCTCCATTTTCGGATGAGCCTTTTCCTCTCATTGACCTACATTCCAACACAGTTGAATCTCCTGAGTTATTGTCTTATCCGTCTGTGTTGATATTGGCTTCCCCAGTTCCCTTGAGATGTCTGTCCTCATCTTGAATACTATTATCTTCACACCTCACCTCCTACATTTATTCTGCTGTACAACTTCTTCCCTGCCCTGCCACATGCCTACCTGGGTTAGTAGAGAATTCTCTTGCATCAGATGCTTGTTAGTACTTGAAAAAAAATCTTCATTCAAACCACACATTGTTAATATCATTATTTGATCCATCCATCCTACCTTATAATTGGCTTCTTTCTTTAATTAGCATTCAGGAAACCCACATTTGTATTTTATCACATCCACCTCAGCCCATCTGGAGTGAACCGTCAATCCATGGTGAATTTTGCAGAAGAGGGTTTTGCTACATGAAGCACCTAGATAGATGCACAAGAATGGGGGAGAAAGAAAATATTATTTTTAATTTCATTTAGATTGAAAGTTAAAGTATGCCAATTTGTCAGTGTATAGGCATATTAAAATTATAATCAAGAATTTGAAATTGAATATCTTATGCAGGGAAAAAGCTTGTTGGGTCGTGGAGTACTATATAGGCAATAGCCTGGCAACTGGAAGGTATCTTCAATATATTACATTTGGTACTTTTTACTGTGATTTAAAACAATATAAAGCTGTGCTTTTTTAGAAATATGGTGTCTCTACCCAGATAATTATGAAACTGATTTTCTAACAGAAAGGAAGAAAGTAAAGATACTTGGAAAATCAGAAAAGGTGGTCTTTAATAGTGGAAAGCCCTTTATTAGTGAAACAGAGGATTAGGGCTTTTCCTTAAATATTTTACTTTGCCTTGACTTGAGATTATTTTTACCATTAACTGCATCTGACACATGTTTTTCTTCTTTTCTAGGTGATAGGTTGAACTTTGTTTCTAATACTCATTTGTAGAATATTTATTCCATTAATTTTAAAAATCTTTATTGAACATTTGTTGTATGCCAGGTACTGTTCTAGAAGCTGGGGATACATCAGTAAATAGACAAAAATCTCTGACCTCACAGAGCTTCATTCTATTGGACTATCATAAAAATTACAAGTGCCTTAAGTGTGATATAGGTTATGTTTTAGTTAAATAGGTTGGCTTTTATAAAGGGGATTTATTTGGGAGGAAATCTTACAGTTCCAAGGCTACAAAATATCCAAGTCAAGGCACCATCAGAGGATGCTGTCTCACCAAAGTCAGCTACTGGTGATCCTGGCATTATGCCACATGGCAAGGCAAGATGGCAAGCAATCTCTGCTGAGGTCCTTGCCTTCCCGTCAAGGCTCAGGTCTCCTGGAGCTCAGTTGTAGGCAATCAGACATATGGTCTGTCTCTTTCTGGGCCTCTTCTCTCAGCCTCAGCTGCTCTGCTTTCTCCCTGAGCCCAGCTGTAGACAATCAGGCATATGGCTCACCTCTTCAGTCTTGAGCTATTCCGTGGACCCAGCCTCTTGGGGGCTTCCTGCCTCTGCTTTGGCTGCTAGCTCCCTCTTACTTGGCAGGATCAAAATTGTAGAGCTCCCTTTCCTTTGTGTCTTCTCTCTGTGTATCTGCTTATGTAAGGCCCCAATAAGAGACAGAGATCCAACCTGAGACATGCCTCACTGAAGTAGTCCAATCAAAAGCGATCTAATCAAGATCTCTTAACTGAATTTAATGCAATTAAAGGGCCCCACACGCCTCAGGAATGGATTAGTTCAAGAACAAAATTCAAACTGTCACAGGTTAATAGTTAGAAAATTGGTACTTCAAATGGTAATGTTAATGTTTTACAGTCTTGCAACATGGCACATTATATGATGGCTGAGAACTCTAATAGGAAAGATGCAGAAACCCCTGGTCCTCTTAAAGACTAGGCCTAAAACTGGCATAATGTCACTATCCTCATATTCTGTTGGTCAAAGCAAGTCACAGGCTAGCCCAGATACAAGGGTAGGAACTTAGACCCCACATCTCATTGGGAGGAGTTTCAATGATTTTGTGACCATCTTTAATATGCCACAGACTCTACATAACTAGCTAAGGAAAGCCACTTCTGCTGCCTGAATTCAGGAACCCTAAACTGATCTTAGTGTATTATGGGGGTGTGAATACATTTTGTAAGACACAAGTAGTAGGCAAAAAATGGGGTGTCTTCAATGTCTGCACATTCTATTGATTCATTCTGACAAGTTCTGTATATACAGCTTTCATTTGGATGTTTTGAATAAAATGCATTCTCTACAGTCTTTAAGACAGTCTAGTACAGTAATATTGTGTGTATATGACATATTAGGGAAGAAAAAATTGGCAAATTATTACGTCACATAATGTTTCCTTAATAGCAGAAATTTTCTGTGATCTAATTATCTCTTAGTCATCATTCTTATAATCCTACAAATATATTAAGACATTACAGTTTATGGGAATGTAAATTTGACCATTTTACAGGAGAAGTACCTTCTAAGTGCACTTTCTTTAGATGACTATACCTTTTGAAAAACTTGCTTGTCTTAATCTAATGGTAGTTTAACATTCAGGTGAAATATTCAGTGCCCATTTCACATGTGATGTTTAACAAAACCCAAAGTCTACAGTTCATTTTACCCTCCTTGAAAGTGTAGAATAGACTATGTGCATGTGTGATGATTGATTTCTCTCAGTAAGCTGAAATGAACTAGGAAACAGCAGAGGTCTTTTGAGAAGCCCATATGATTTAATACTTTCACAATGTTGCATGCTCAGTCTGTGTTTGAGTTACATGTTCCCTCCCCCTCATTTCCTTCAAGCTGAACACTCTACTTAGAGCCACAGAACAAGGCTTTCAGCACTTCGGTGTTTTATGGATCTATTCGCTCTTACCTATTTTTTTCTTATTTCTCTTGCTTTCCTTTCCCAGTATCTTCTTCTGCCATTCTGAATACATTTGTTGAAAATATATTAGCAAATAGGTCAATTATTGGTTTACAAGATCCCCCAACTCTGTTGGTGGCATTAAAAGCTTTTTCAGTGGATAACAAATTGTCACATTCTCTGCCATTCTCACTCTTAAAAGCAAGGGTTCAAATGACCCATTTACCAATCTTCATTAAAAAGATTCATATTCATTTACCGGATTATCCGTTCACTATATTTCTGAGAATTGCAGGAAGGCCGTGGCATTTAATGGTAAAAGCTCGAGAATTAATCCTGGATCTACCAATAGCTTTTGTTGTAAAATAAGACAATTTACTAGCCTTTTTGGGTTTTTTGTTTGGTTTTTCTCTCCCTCCCCCCCTTTCTCCCTTCCTTACACCCATGTGTTGTGTTGTGTTGGGTTTTTTTTTCCTTCATTTTTGTATATTAAGGCTATGTTAGTTGTTTGGTTTTTTTTTTAATGATCTATGACAACATGTTAAATTTTCATCATGTAGCTATAAGTGGAATAATCTAGGTACTGTGAAGGCCTCATCTCATACCCAGTCTATCCAAATAGTGTTCTATCTAGTTTCTGTGCCTTCAAATAGTCATATTTACTCCTATACCATTAAACTTAAAAAAAAAACCACACACACACAAATTGGATCATGCCCCTTCATTGTTAAAAAACTTTCCACCCTTTTGCTTTCTTTTGCTCTACCTTTCTCTCTTTTTTACTAACATTGTACTTAAATTTCCATGTTTTCTTATGGATATGTATTACATATATGTAAAATTCTATCCGAAAGTAGAATCATACTGAATAAGCTTCTGTAACATTCATGTTTCACTTAAAGGATGCTTTTATGCACATTCAGATTGGGCTATGATATTATTTACTTATTTTTTAAAATTATTGGAAAAATCTGAAAAACACGAAAAAGTAAAAAATCTACCCATATTCACTCCAATTAAAAAAATAAGAAATGAAGGTTTCTAGCCATACACTTTTCTCATGCCACATAATGGGTATCCTTTCAAAGCTTTTTCCTAAAGCTGTGTAGATTTTTATGAAAATACTTATAGGTATATACATATATTTATTTCTTTTTCTAAAAACAAAATTATAGACTACATATATTTTCACATATAATTACTTAACCTTGCTAAACCCCAGTTTCCTCATCTGAAAAAGGAGAATAGCAGTAGTACTAGCTCTCAGGCTCATTATGAAGTTAAGTAAGATAATCCATGTAAACTGTTTAAGACAGATTTGGCCCCAAGCCAGCACTCAGTCTTTATTGCCACTTTGTCTAACTATGCAAACAACGTGCCAGATACCTGTGATCCAAAGACGATCCAGGCACAATTCCAAACGGAATGTTTATTTTTTTTCTTCAATAAAACAACAAAGAATACTGTGGATTTTTTTATTCTAATTGATTTAATGTATTGCATGTCATATACATTTACATTTTTTCTTCCAGAAAGTCTAAATAAGAAAAAAAAAAAAAAGAAACTACATCATCAGAAGATTTAGATGAATAAGAAGTAAGCACTTCATCAATTTGTGAATACATTCAATCCAGGCCTTGTTCCTTTTCTGGAAAAGAAAAAAAAAAAAAGGCTTTCTAAGTAAAGAAATTTAAATTAAGATTTTATTGGATTCTCTGTAAAAAGAAATGTATTTGAAAGAGGCAGGAGTTTTTACTCAGTGCCCTCCCCCTCTCCAACTTGCTTACAAGTTAAGTGGAGGAAAAGTAGAGATGTGTTTATCTCATTGTTTGTAATTCCAGCACTTTAGGTCACCTGGTAGAAATTGGAATGTTCTGGAAAGGATAAACAAAAAGATAGGCAAAGACTACATCTATATATTCAAATAAATTATACTGATGTTCAAACTAATAACCTAAACTTATAACACACTACCACCAGTTGGTCTTCAAATGATTGTCAATCATATTGCCTAATATATATTACCATACTCTTCAATTTTCACCTTAAAAAATACATTTCCCTTCATGGTTCCCCTTACCCTATTCTACAGTGAAATAATACAATATCATGGTATAGGGTCCAAAAAATTTTGCAATGCCACATTAGTAAAACATACTAAAATAATATACCATTCAAAAAATTTCTTTCTTCTTTCATCTATGAACTTAACGGTAAATCTAATTAATCATTTTTGTGTGCCATTAACACTAAGACAAAATAGTAAACAGATAATTACTAATCCTTATGAAAGCTTGAAAATCTTTATATAAATTTATAAAGGTGCTTTGGATCCTAACTTCAATTCCCCATTTCCTATCCCCAAAATATATGTGGTTGAAATCTTACTCAGTAGAAATAACTTGAAATAAAATCTTAAACATGGTTTGCTTTCTCAGACTTTCTGTTTTTTCTTCCAAATATTGCTATACATTGGAATTATGTGGGGATCTTTGAAAAATAGATACCTGACTCCCACCCCAGATATTGTGATTTCATTTGGATTGTTAAATCTTTCCCAGGTGATTCTGATGTGCAGCAGAGTTTGGGAACACTGGCCTCAGCTCAAGTTGCACCTTAGACTAATTACATAGGAATCTTTTAGGTGAGGAGGGTGACCAGTCCATTTGTATATTTTAAAGCATATCAGGTGATGCCAATGTGCAGTCAAGGTTGAGAATCACTGTTTTAGAGAAGCAGGGAAGAATCCAGAGACATTGGGGAAAAAAAAAAAAACTTTAGTACTTGGTGATTGCATAAAGAAATCAATAAGGGAATCAAAGAACATAGATTTTAAATTTGAAAGGGGGAAGCGGGTGTGGCTAAGTCGATAGGGCTCCCATTTACCATGTGGGAGGCCCCGGGTTCGCTTCCCGGGGCCTCCTTGTGAGGGTAGGCCGGCCCGCGCGGCGCGGTGGGCTGATGCAGCAGGACCTCACAGCAGGGGGGAGATAAGCAGACACAGAGGAAACACACAGCGAATGGACACAGCAAATATAAGCAGCAAGCGGGGGATAAATAAATAAATAAATCTTTAAAAAAAAAAAAATTTGAAAGGAACCTAATATCTAGTCTAACGCCATCATTTTATCCACATGAAGTTAAGAGACTTGCTCAGTGTTACACATCTAATAAGTGGACACAACCAGCCCCTCCTTCCAACACGTGTGTGTGTGCACACACACCATTTACCCCTAATATTTCTTCTCTGTAATTCTAATATTTTTTGTTAGAAGTTTGATACAGAGCAGGACCGTGGAGGTATCAATAACCAAATTGGAAAGGATGTTATTGCTTTGGGGATACACTGGTAAGTTTCCTTGTTGATTGGTTTGGTTTGAGAAAACAGAGTTATCTGAAAAGGATATCACCTATAAGGATTTAGGACTAAGGAAGTGGTACTCAGATGTGAAACTGGGACCAGAGATTGACTGGGAGTCATCAACAGAAAAGAACAAGGTAAAACCATAAATGTGGCTGAGGAGAGACTATGCAGAGAGATAAGAGGGCTGAAGGCTGAGTCTTGGGAGGCAACCACATTTCAGTCTGGTGGAGGGAAATGAGACAGAGAGAGACAAGAATGTTAGAAACACTGTTTTTTATGTTGAAAGAAAGAAAAGAACAGGAATACTTTCTCTTTTCACAGTGATGATAAATAGTACACATAATAAGCAGTCTGTAAATATTTGGTGAATGAATAAGTGAAACAAGAACACATGCTATGGGGTACTTTTATTTTTTTAATTAAAGAACAGAATCACTATAGAGTAATAGGAAAAAAAAGTATTGAACTTGTAGTGAAATTATCTGACTTCCAATTTCTTCTCTGTCTTCTACTGGCTACATGAATTGTGCTGTTACATGACCTTTCTGAGTCATTTTCTCATTTGTAAAATGAGGAATATGCCTCTTCACAGAATTATTCAGAGGATTAAATGAGATGATATATTGTAAACTTTAATGCATTGCAAGAAGGTCATGCAACATTATTACTGGGGAAGTCATATTAGTAGGAGTTAAAATTTGGAGTTGGATAAACCCAAATTCAAATGCTGGTGCTAGCTGCTGGACCCTAGAATAGACTACTTAAATTTTCTGAGGTGTATTACAAAATGGAGGTGATTTGAATTCCTTTATCATAATTTTCTTATGAGGATTCAAAGAAATAATATAGGTTACACACTTTGTATTAGAATGACAGTTCAAAAATATGGATTAGCCTGTTGTTTCTTTAATGCTGAGAGTGTCTAAATCTCCTTGGTATGTGAAATATATTTAAACATGGCACCAGAACACCTTCAACAAAGTATTCTTCACAGCAAACTGCCACTTTGTGTAATCTGTCTGCATTAGTCAACCAAAGGGGTGCTAATGTAAAATACCAGAAATCTGTTGGCTTTATGAAGGGTATTTATCTGGGGTAGAAACTTACAGTTACCAGGCCATAAAGCATAAGTTACTTCCTTCACCAAAGTCTGTTGCCGTGTGTTGGAGCACGAAGGCTGTCGACGTCTGCAAGGGTTAAGGCTTCCTTTTCCTCTTAAGGCTCTGAGGTCCCAGCTTCTTCTAGTATCAGCTGTAGGCGGGATAAGTCATGTCTCTCTCCCAGGGCTTGTTTCTCTCCAGGCCCAGCTGCTCTGGTCTCTCCACAAGGTCAGCTGTAGTCTATTAAGTTCTCTCTTTTCCTGGGGCCTCTGCTGTGTCTATGGAGCTGTCTCTACTCCTCTGTGTTCTTCTGTGTGTTTACTTCCCAGGGTTCCAGCTCAAAACTCCAACCAACTCCTCTGCCATGTGGTTTTCTCTGTGAGTCCCTGCCCACCAAGGGGGCAAGGACTCAATATCCTACTGACATGGCCCAATCAAAGCCCTAATCATAATTTAATCACACTCAGAGAAACAGACTATTTTACAAACATAATCCAATATCTGTTTTTGGAATTCATAAATAATACCACTACACTGACTAAGTCTCTTTTGTTAGCTTCTTTTCTATCTGCTTTTTAAGATTTCAAGTCTATGTTATAGAACTTTTTCTTACTTCTCATCTCTCTCTTTAAGCAGTATCTTCCACTTAATGGCTCCAACTACTATTAATTCATTAAAAGCTCCCAAATGTGAATCCCTAGCCCAAACCATTCTTCTGATCTCTAGACCCATATATCCATGTGCCAACCTAGCATATTTCTTTGGATTTCTCATTGGCTTCTTTATAATTATGTGATCCAAAGTGAACACATTACTCCCTTTACTCCCTTCCTTAGAAACTTGTTCTCCTGTGCTCTCTGTCTCTGTAAATGGCACCATCATCCCCACCAAAGCCCACCTTTTATTCCCTTACTCCCCACATTTAGTCTGTCACCAAATTCTGTCAACTCTACTTTTAAATGCCTCAGTAATCTACCTCTGTCTGCCCATGTCCATTGTCACACCCCTAATTAAAGCCACAGTTCTCTCTCACGAGAACTACTACATTCTTCTCATAAGGTGCTTCCAACATCTACACTTATCACTTTTCAGTGCAGCTCCACTTAGCCAAAAGAATGATTTTGAACATACATACTTGATCATGTCACTGTCCTATCTTAAACCCTTCAGTGGCTTTCTGTCGCTCTTACATGCCCTGACAACCTGATTCTCAGCTTCTTTCAAGCTACTTTTCCTCTGACTCTTTGTTTCAGTCTGTCCACCCTTAAGATTTCAGTTTAAATGTCAATTCTATAGAGAAAACTTCCCATCCCCCATCCACCTTATTCCCAAACCAAGACAACCCCCCTATTATATGTTTTTATGGCACATATATTTCTCTTTTGATGTGATTTTCATAGCTGTAGTTATTTGTTTATCTTTCTCTCTGCTGTGAAGGCAAGAACTCTGTCTTATCAGTCATCCTTGGCCACTAGCAGTATGCCTGGCCAGTAGTCTATATTCTGTAAATATTTCAAGGAAAGAATGAATAAATGAATTTCATGCAAGCTGATCCCAAGAAGGGAAATGACACATCTGTAAATCCTAATTCTCTATTTCCATCCATGCTATAAAGGTAGTAGTCTAAATACTTATGATTTTACCTTTCTTTTACTCCAATTTTTTCATACTTTTTTTTCCTTCATATGTTTTCATTTGCTAGTACTTCTTATCCTTGTAAAATTTCATTTGCTAGTACTTCTTATCCTTGTTACTGCCTATTTTTTTTTTTCTTGGAAGATGTTTGCCTTCAATATTTAAAATAGTGAATTAATAATTTTTTTTTCAGGATCTCCTTAGAGTAGAGAGTTTTGAGTCTAAGACACATTGTTTGAAATGTTTCTGCTAACTTGCTATCACTAACTGAGTTCAGGAGAAAAGAGAGTTTAGGGAGCTTTGGATTATAAAGCTAATAATTTCTATGAGCCATCTGATGCTCAGAGCTGAAAGTAACCAAGACAGAGACTCTTGGAATTATAAGCTGATAGAAAGAAATGTGACTATTAATGAATGCCAACCTAATATGTGTTCCCAGCTTTGTGTCACACCATAGTTGAAATAGGTCATATATTTTATTAAATCATAAATACTATCCATTGGAAATACTATTTCAATTGCTTATTAAACTTGGTAGAACATAGATAATACATAATATTATATATTGTATTCTAACACCTTGTTAATATATATGTCATACTTTCTTTAAATTCAAATGTATGCTTGATGATAGAAGCTTTGCTTTCTATTTGGCATATAACTAAAGGCCATACTGAATTTAAGTAGTAATTCTTAGTTTCTGTTTCTCACTTAGTTATTGTCTTGATAAAATTCTTCAGGTTGACAGTTTGCTTCTGCCTGTTTTTCCTGCTTATATACTATCAACTTTTTTTTGCAATTCATAGTGATAGAAGGAAAGTATGTCCAAATAGCATTTAGTGATCTCACTTAGAATAGTCAATTAAATTACTTTTATAGTATTTGGCATTACCTATAGTAAAGAGTGATAAACAGTTTCACATCTGCAAAATGGGCATAATGCCTATATTTCATATTTAGTGTTGTATGTAAAGTACCCATGATAGCTCCTTGCACTTGATAACAGCACATATATTGAAAATATTGATCAGAGACATATACTGCAAACAAATATCAAGTGAAAATATAATCTAATCATGGTATAATTCTTTCTCATCATATTGGCTTCCTTAATCTCCTTTCTGGAATGCTTTTTTTTTTTTTTTTTAAGATTTACTTTTTAAAAAAATTTATCACCCTCCCTCCCCTAAATGGTTCTCTACTCTGTCTGCTCATTGTTTGCACGCCTTCTTCAAGAGACACCAGGAACCAAACCCAGGACCTCCCACATGGGAGGCGAGTGCCCAACAGCCTGAACCACATCTGCTCCCCGCGGGCTGTGGCGTCTGCTGGCTTGTGGCATTTGCTCATTGCAACGGTGCAGCATCTAGCTTATTGTGGCAGGTGTGGCATCTAGCTCATTGTGGTGAGTGCAGCGACTGCTTGTCTTCTTTAGGAGGCGCTGGGACCCAAACCTGGGACCTCCCATGTAGTAGGCGAGTATCCAACTGGCTGACCCACATCTGTTTCACTCGGGAATGCTTTTAATGGAGGATCCTATTATGATCCTCCATTAATAGAGCAATGTAAGCATCTCTCTTCCATGTCATCCTCATTCTCTTTTAAAGTCTTTCCATACTTGGCCAATCTAATATGCAAATAATAATTGAGAGTATTGGTGATGGAGTTGAGAGTTAATAAAATCCTAAATCTAGCTCATTCTTCAAGACCATATTCATTGCTTATATTAGTGATTTTCTGATGTTTGGATTTATGGGGTTTTTTAAAAACACATTTTTTTTAAAAAAAAAGCTTATTTTTCTGTTTTTCCTGCTGATATACTATCAGCTTATTTTTCTCATTTTTTCATGATCCTCATAAATCCATGGAAATTTCTTCAAAGTTTTGTGAACCTATGTTTGAGACCCACACAATTACGCCTTTATGATTACCTGGTTCAACCAAGAATTTTATTATGAATAGATTAATTACATGATGAGGCAAAAGTCTTTGTCCAGTGAAGAGTGAACACCTTGATAGTCTGGCATGCTCAAGTATCCCACACTGCATTTTACCCAGAAGTAAATGAATAGCAAGGACTCGAAGTACCTATTTATGCCTGTAGTTAGGAAAATGCAACTTGCCTTTGTTAATGTTTACCGGGAATATTTTTAAGTCCACAAGGTGGCAGTATTGCTTCATAAAGGTAAACAACCTAGTGACGAGGGTGGGTTGCTTGGTTATCCAGTAAAAACAAAGAAAGCTTTTGAATGCAACTACAAAACTATGGTCATTGATAAAGTATGGAAGACAGTGTTTTTGAAAACAAGAGAACATCTGAGGAGAAAGTTGATAATTCCGTACAAACAGTAACCATGTGACATTATGGGGACTCTTTCTACTTTTATAAAAGTGGTAAACAACAAGAAAGTAAATTTCATAAGATGCCCTTGGCCCCCACTATATTCAGTCTAGTATCCCATACCATCCACATTTGTATCATAGAATTAATGGGTTAACCATTCAATGTTAATGATAATCCCAGTTATCCAGGCAGCATTAGATTGTCTCATTTACTGAGGCAGGTAACATATTTTGGAAAGATTTTCACAAATTAACATGAAAGTTTGGATTTAGAAGTTCAACCCTAAGTGATTCAGACCAACAGCTATGCTGTGTCAGTGAGTTTCTGTATAGATCTAGTTTAGCTAGAAATGTATGAAATTCATTTCATTCTGGATGATCTAGGGTATAAATTAATTTAGTGTTCCTGAGATAAACTATGATTCATTCCTCTTCTTCTCCATATTACAGATAATATATTCCATCTTATCCTAATTGTTTAAATGCTATTTAATCCATCCAAATGTGTTTTCAAATAAATTAATTTCAAATTCATTCTATGTTCACTCTCTCACTGTTTAATCAAGCAGTCACAAAAACAATTTATCTTGAATCAGGTAGTTACTATTTTGGATCTGTTTCAAAGGATAGCTGCATACAACTTAATGAAAGTATGAATTCCTACTGATATTTTCAACATTGTTGAACTTTATCAGTGTTGGTATTGCATCATAGAATACTGTGATTTAGAAGCACATTAAGTGCCTTATTTTTCAGTCCTTCTCTTCATGTCCACAAACATTATTTTCTTAGAGTTTCTCATAACTCTATATTTGCCATAGTAACAGAATTTAAAGTGGTACTAACAAGTAAAATCCACAGATTCCCAAGCCTTATTTGACCATTAGTTACTTCTTTTAAGAGAGTTGGTAAGACCTAGAAGATTTATCAGCTTTTAGTTTATATGCTTTCACTTCCTTTGATCACAATCTGGAGTAGGAAAGAAAGTAAATTGGTGGGATTGTCTTAATGGGAATCTTTCGCGGAGGGATATTCTTGCTTAGAGACACAGGCATATTTTATCAGGATTGATATTCAAAGAGTGTGATTTGATACTTGACTCACACTCGGAAACCAAGCCTTTTCTATTGTACTATTAGTTAAGCTAGTTTTGCATTAGGTTTCTGGGATTAAAATTATTCAATGTTATAATAGTTTATTCACGATAAAAATTTTAAGGAATGTTGGTCCTTCACATTAGGCATTAGGATAAAAGATGTTGAGGTTAATATTTACCTGACAACCATAAATTTTAGTTTGCTGCATTGGCTTAGAAATGAACATTAAGAAACTAGTATGACTTAACCAAAAGAAAATAAGAGAGTAAGAAGAAAAGTTGTGTTGCCTGGAAATTTTAACATGCCATTATGTTATAATTCACGTAAGCCTGGTTTTCGAGAGACACTTCTGAACATGGGGCAAGGTTAGTGTTCAAATAATCCAGGCTCTCTTTTATTCATTTCTAAGGAGATGGGCAATAGGCCAGCAAAACTGACTTGGAATTAGTTTCATTCGACTCATGCTCCAAGCTATTCTCTTGTGCAGATGCTATCATTATTGGCTCTAGTATCCAAGGAGGACAAAGTAATGAAGGAAAGTGACAAGGTCATAGAGGTAGAAAAGGAGAAGCTAGCAAGAATAGAGAAGTAGGAGGTTATATTAGTCTTAGTTGAACATGACCCCTTGCTCTCTATCCTTGATGCTGATAGTTCTGTGAAGACAGTTCACTGCACCGGGAGAGTAAAAGCTTCATAACTGACTTTTCTCCTGGCTGACTGAAAATCCTGTTGATTAGTTTAAAGTCAGAAGGAGGCTGTTCCAGTCCTTTTTACTATAGATGCTCTACATATGGGACCCTTTTAGGAAGATTAAGTGTGGGGAATCAGAACAGTCTGCCACATCTGCTCTCACCAGCTTTGGAATTAGGGCAAGGACTTAGCATTAGAAAAAAGTGCAGGCAAAAAAAAAAAAAAAAAATGTGTGTGTGTATATATATATATATATGAGAAATATAGTAAAGGTAAAAAAGATGTTATGGGGAAAAATAACCCAGATGCAAATACTATAGGGAGAAGAAAATTATCTGTAAAAGATCTTTGATATATAGTTAGTTATGACAGTTTAGATATAGATCCAAAGCTAATATTTTACTCATTAACTCTTTTTTTAAACTATCTTGCTAACATGTAAAATTAATGCATAGAAGATTATAGAAGTATGGTAGATTACCATTGGAAACACAGCTACACTCTAAAATTTTATCTTCTGTTAACTAAAAAATATGAAGAATTATTTGGTTCTCTTTATTCTTGTGAAGCACTTGAAATCATGGGGTGAAATGTTTAATATTTTTGAAAGTATGTGGTTGATCAGTAAAATGCATTTAATTTTTCTTTAAAAATATTTTATTTAGGATTTGTGCATTTTTTCTTATTGGAACATGCCTTTTTCAAAACTAAAATAAAATTTCCTTAATTTTTATGTTTAGGTTCACAATGTCAGATTATAAATATGTTATGTTTGCAGTGTTGTTGTACTTGTTTTGCAGAATTTTTTTGGTAAGTAGCCAGATAGAAATTAGATATATATATTGGAAATTTCGATAACAGTGAAATAAAAAGTCAAAGTAGACAGGTTGAAACAAAGGTTTAGTGTCTTTTTAAGAGCATAAATCCATTTTTAAATTCCAAATTGCATTAATCATATAATAATAGATGTACAAAGATATTTAATAGTATATACCTTTTATTTTGCTTTGGAAAAATCTTATTCTGAACATGAGAAACAAATAAATTATGATAAAATATCAGAATTGATGAGGTTATTGCAGAGCGTGAAGAACCAAAGTAAATTAGAATTCTGCTCACTGTGTGCCTCAGAGCTTATTCCACCTGACTCATCGAATGAAAAATTCATCAATTAATCCTCTGACAATAACGATATATACACAAAAATCAATCTAGAATTGATTTTTTTAGTCCGAACATGAAAACCAAGCCCTGACTTATACATAATGTGAAATTTCTCCTCATTTTGACTTTATTATTCAGTATAACAGCTAATGTGTTCATATAATTATTTGTTCTGAGTCAACTAGAAAAGTGTGATTGTTTGAGAAAGAGTATATGTGCTATGGAGATGTTCTGAAGCACAATCTGAGTGAGTTAATAAAGTTGTCAGATGCATGTAAGAATACAGCTGATAGGAATCCCTAGAAGGCAGCCAGTAGAGAGGGACACCGATCACTGAGCCCTGATGGGAGACCACCCAGGACAGTGAACAGTGAGCTGAGTACTGAGGAAGATCAAAGAAAGAGAAGAGTAACATACAATAACTCAGATCTCAGATACAGATTAAAAAGAACATTGTTAGGGGTGTGATTTCTATGAAATGTATTTTTTGTGGTGACTAACTGTAAAGTGTAGAAAGATGCATATTTTCCTTATGCCAACCTGTTTTGCCTTGTCTATTTTATAGATATCAGTGTTTCAGAATGCATTAAACATTCAAATGATCTTTTTGCTTTAATTCAGTAATCCTGTGTAGATTTGTACAGACTTTCAAAGCAGCCTTCTTTCAAGCTCTTTTCTAGTTAAGTTTCTTTCTTCCACTAGGTCAGTACTACAATAAAATCAATACAGATATTTCAAGAAAATAATCTAAGGCAAATAGTGTGTTTTTTATTTTTCAAAAATCCTGGCAAAGTGAATTCAGATATTATATTAGTACACAGGAAAAGAGTTTTATGGGTTGAATTTAAATTTACATGATCTAGCCCAATGTTGGATGTTCTGGGTCTTTAACCTTTAAATTAGGTGGTTCCAAAACCTAAATTATTGCCGTTAGACTCTTAATTTCTATTTTGCAAATTCTACTTTGAATTTTATCAGACTACATTGGAAAGTTCTCTGTGTGCCTACAGAAAACTTAATATAGCTCTAAATGCTTTCCAGTTAACACACTATGGTAAAGAAAAGAAGATACACACTCCACCAATATACAGTAATGTTAAACAACAATGAGAAGATACAGGGGAAATGTTAAGCTGTAGAACTCTGTCAGTATTACTTATCTCATATGTAGTAAATTTTGATGACTCTCTTCTGAATGTGGGTTCTTGTAGGAAATGAACATTAAACTGTTTTTACGTTTTATAGATGTTCAAAAAAAAGCTGAATACATATGATTCTGAAGCTATTAGAATTTTTTTTTACCTTGTCACAATAGCAGTAAGAAAATTGCAATAGAAATGTCTTCTTGAGTACATAGCATATAAAATAATGTGTTTTTTCCCTGTAGTTTAAAATGTTAACTGTATTTTAGGTCTCATTCTTTGCATATGCCTTGACAATTATGATTGCTTTATTAAAGAAAGAGCTTTTGTGCTAGTTATATGTCACAATACCAAATACATTATATCTGAGCGCTACTTATGATGTTCTATTTCTAATCGGGTCAAATATGTCTAGTGAAAGACTAAAGTAGAATAATATGTATTGTTAAGATCTTTTGTTATTAAAATATATGTGGCTTTTAAATTTTTCTCTTTTTTTAACAATCTGGAAAAATGCTTATTTTTAACCAGGTTTTATATCTAATGAAATATTCTTCGTAAATCAGTTGGAAGTATCTTAAATAGTTTATAAATAATTTTCTGAACATACTGTAAAAGAACATAAATCATTGAATTTCTTTAAAACAGTCATCTCTTTTTTTTAGCATTTTGACCTTTATAGTCTTTTGTATCAGATGCATTTTTGAAGGCCTATAAAAGATTACATATTTGTGTAATTGTCACCCCTGAGAAATATACTTTTATTACAGAGTAAGTAATAAAGAATAACTTTTAAGGAAGAAGCATGTCTATGTCAGTTTATTTTCTGCTCTGTATTTCTACTACAAAGTTGGGTTTTGTTTAGTTTCATCTTATTGGAAATATGTGTTTAATAAATGAATGAAAATTAGTGATATATATTAGTAGTCATAGAATAAATGCAACTATATTAACTGACAGCTGTGTCAGTGTAGTTACAAATATTTGAATATATATAAAGTACCAGAATCAGTTTTTCTGTTAATTCTTATATTTAATGCTTGCTCTCTTTATATGCAGTCTTTTTTTTATCACATTACATTTGAATAGCTAAAGAATTAGTCATTTTTTAAATCATGGAAACAACCTTTATCTGCAAAAATTGTAAATCCCTTTTTAAGTCTTAAAAAAGTTCCATATATAATTATATACTATCCAGTATAAAAAGAATTACATTTTGTTCTTCTGTATTTTAAGTTGGGTAGAAAGATACCTGTTATATTTTTTGGTTTATTCAATAGGAAAAAAATAAGACATTAGTAGGGAAAAAAACTTTCTCTTCAATGTAGTTATTTTAGATTTTTGTAAATAGCATTTTTGTTGTTGTTATTTCTACCTCCTATACTTTTTCCTTAATCATTCTATTTTAAAATGTTGCAATATAGTCAATTTATGGGCAGCAGGGGGCAGAGGTGGTCATGGGGAAGTAAAAAAGATTTGTTGTGGGATTGAACCCAAGAACTTGATGTAACAGAACATTATTTTAAGTCTCTGGTTACAATACTTCTGTTTAGAAACTTCAAAGAATTTATATTTTTTCTCATTTTTCAGGATTATTCATTTTTACCTTTGTTAATTCTGGTTCGTTTATAATATAGAAACAATTGACAAGTTAATCATACATCTTAACCAAACCTCATAACACAGCTATTATTTAAAAATCAAAATTTTTATACATACTTTCTTTCATATTAATTGTCTGCTAAAATCACAAACTGGTATCCTCTACTGAAGTGTCATAGCACATAAGGAAGAAAAACATACTGGAATGCCCATTAAATATTTTACATGGCAAATAATTTCCTGTGATATATCATTAAGTAATGATTTCTCACAATATTCAGTTGTTTTGTTATATAGTTAACATATGTTTGGAAATTTGGGGGTATACTTGTTTGCAATTTCTCTATCAGAGTAGCTTGATCTTTATTAAAACCTGTCAATAAGCCTTTTTTAAAATTTTGGTCACTTTATTTGTCAAGAAAAAAACTTCAAACTCTTAAATTTCCATAGTTTGCTCATTCAAGCAGCATTCTTAGAACACAATTCCCAAGTTTTACACTCGCAAATTTTTGATAGAATAGCTGTCACATGAAAAGTCGAATAATGTTGGCTTTTTAGAAAGTCTGAAGATGATTCTTTTAAGTGAGATAACACCTCACATTCATTAGAAATCTCGTGCTTTTGTTTTAATAATCTTTGTACTTAAAAATGGGATTTATTAGGTAATATGATATTCAATAGAAATAACCTGTTTGGAACTGCTTCTAAAATTGACTTAAAAAACTTTATCATTGAATTCTAACAATATAAAATTTGGTAAGATTAACACACAATGTTATTAATATTTTTTACACAAATACCTCAAAGCGCAGTATACTTAGAAAAGTGATTTAATTTACTTCAGAGGTCAGTAAGGTACAAAATACTCTGGTATTATGACTCTAATGTTTCAAATGACATTGTTATCAAACATAAGTTTATTTTCTTGAAATGAAGTTTTTATCTTACACTTTTAAAGACTGCAAATAGATTTTTGTGTGTATCATTTAAAATATAATTTGTGGTTATTTACTAATATTTTCACTATAGCTTAATATATTTTATTTGAAAAATGATTACAAAAATTAAATAATTGGCTAAGCTCCTTGTCTAGATAATAGCCTTAATTCCTTATTTTCTTATATAATTTTAAAATCCTTTGGTTTTTCTTTTCATAAACTTATAACATTTTCAGCAGAACATTTAATGAATGTTTCCTGTGTGTATAGCATTCTTCTAGAATCTACCTAAGTTGTTTAAAATTTGGTTCATGTTACTATGATAATGAATTTTAACTCTTCTGTTGAGTACATGGTGGTGACAAAACTTAGTATTTCAGGAATATTGGTATGATATAGCCTACCAATAAGATAAATTAATACCTTTCAAATTTTTGTTTTTTGAAAAATTACTTTCAATTTTACACTATCTCTTAATAGCTTATTCCACTAAAGAAAAAGTATTTAAAATGAATATTTTAAGTACATTGCAAATAAAATATGAAAACATAAGCTAATTACTGTATGCACTTTAAATTTATCAAGACACATTTCTCTAAGCATTCCATTTAGAAGAAATCTTACATCATTTAAAGAAGAAGTATACTGCATCTTTTTTCATTCTTACACAATCAGCAGGTTTTTAATGTTCCTTGTAAAAATGTCTAAAAAATTTTTTTTAAAGCTAGCAACAATTTAACTCCTTTTGACTTTCACGATGATGAAGTGTGTTCAAACTACAAATAGTATTCTGGTGTAAATAACAGTATTTTATCTAGGAAATTTTAAATGATTCCCTTATATAGTTCTCAATGCCATCCTTGTGAACCCAAAATTCCAAATGCCATTGTTGTCCTATTGGATCCTATAGTCTCAGGAAAAAACAACACTAACAATATTTTAAGGCGTTATCTACTAGTGTTGAAAGAGTTTGAGAATTATGTTGGGCGGGATGATAGTCTAAAAGTTAATATTAGCATCTGAAAATAAGAATCTTTGAGCATTATTGAAATGATGTAAACTTCTTTTATCCTGAAGACATTTTTAACTATATAGATTTCTTGGATTCTATTTCTGTACACATAAAATATTATGAGTTACAGAATCAAAGTTAATCATTCATTGGGTCAAAGTTAAACAGCAGATTCTGTGCCTTTGTTATACACAGTAGCATTCCAAACCATACTTAGAATTTGGGATTAAACTTAGGTTTGGGGTGAGTGTGTGCATGCACATGCACTTGTGTCTATATATAATATATAGATGTGTGCATATGTAGCATGAAAGAGAGAACCCAAAATCTTTTGAAATAAAATATTTGTATTTGCTAATAGTTGACAAGGGAAGCCAGGGAGAAATATTCAGCAGAAGTACTTGCAGTGACAATAGGGCTACTTCTCCTGCCTTCTAAAGATCCACTTTTTCCAGAAAATTACTAGTTTATGCTCAGATTCCTGGCTTACCAAAAATGCTTTGTTTTATCAGTGAGCAAACTCAGCAGAGTGTTGTTGGGGTTAGCAGAAAGTAAGTTACCATATTATCTTTTTTGGTTATTGCATGTCCAATGCAATTAAGCCTTAACACAGTGAACATGTAAATAATTTTAAGGTATTTCCATTTTAGCTTAACATTAGTATATGCTAAATTGTTTTACATAATTGTTGATATTTTGACCTTTTATTGGGATAAACAAGTAGCATTTTTATGACATTTGACATTTTTACAAAATGATTTCCCACAGTTTTCAATTTTTATTTGAGGCAGAGAAGGCAGCCTTTGTCATTATCCCCATTGTATAGATGTAGAAATTGAGGCTTAGTGTTTTAAGTGATTTTCCCAAAATGTCATAGCTAATAAAAGACCAAGGTGATAGTAGAAACCAAATCTGAATCCAAATTCTGTTCATGCCCTTTCAACCATCTCATACCCTCTCCTCTTAATGTTGGTAATTTAAAAACTCATTGATGGTTTCATAGTTCAAAAATATGAGAGGAAAAACAGAAATGCAAAATTTCTGTAGAATGACAAATGGGATACGTTGTTTCAGTTAGGATTTTATCATCTATGCTAGAGGCAAACATACATCTTAACTGCCTTTTAACAGAAAAAATATGAAATGTAAAATAGAAAAGACTTGCCTTGTCAGTTCAATCCTGTGTTGGCTAATTATCTTTATAGTAAACATTCTACTATTACCTTTTCATTATTTTCTTTTGACATAAATAATATAATAAAATACAGTGGCCCTTTTTTAAATGCAAGCACCTTAAGTAGCATCAAGGAATATAGCATTTAGCAGAAATGAAAATTTTTTTTAATAGTGGAATCCACTTTATTTTTATTTATTTATTTTTATTAGAGAAGTTGTGAACTTACAGAACAATCATGCATAACGTGCAGAATTCCCGTACATCACCACTCCACATCTTACATTGTTGTGTAACATTTGTTACAGATTTTGATAGAACATTTTTAAAAGTACTTTTTCTTATGTTCTAGAACTATATTAGTGTATATAATGAATATCTTTAGAGTATCTGCAAAAGGCTTTACCTCCAATTTGCAGAAGATACTTTGTAATTCCACTGAAATCTAGAAGGAAGGTATTGAATTTGTATTCAGTTGCACCAGGATATCTTTAAGGAAGTAATGTTATTAATTTTCAGGTACTACTAGCCCAAGAGATTGAAATTTAAAGTGTAACTTAATACCTAAGTTTGAGAAGGAATAGAAGAGAACCTCTTATATGCCAACAGAGCCCTTGTCTAAAGCTCAAAATTATTAGTATTTTTTAATTGTCTTATTTCTCTTAATTTAATCTTATCAGCAACTACAGTAGGCTTATTTCTGAATTTGTTTCCATAAATATTTACCCTGATGTCATTTTATTTAAATGATATTTAGATTTTTGCCTGAAAAAAATTGCTTTATTCTTACCCATTTTAACATTATCACCTCCCAATTTTATTTAATAGAAACTATCTTTGCATTTAAGGAATATTATCCACACACCAATTTGTCTGTCTAAACTGCACACTACCATGCTAGGATGAATGTAGTCTGGGAATCATAACTATTTTTTAAACTAACTGCTTAATAGTCCCTTTTGTCAACTTTTAAGTCATTTTTCATGGCTGTCTTCTGACTTATATAAATGTTCTATATCTGTCTTAAATTATGGAGCCACTGGCATGTATAATGCTACAGAGTTGAGAAGTAAGAGGCTTTTTACTATATTCTCAATGTCTCTTTCTCTGAAATAAATACTTGATTTAAACTGTTCAAGCGATGTTTGTCTTCCCATATTGTTATGTCAGAGTGTATCACTAGGGAAGAGTTTGGGCAAAGTGTCAGTGCAAAAGTGCAAAACGTCATGATAATAAGTGTAGCAATAGAATTGAGGAGACATATACCATTATGTCCCCTTAAATTCCCTGTTTTTCTACCTGTTACATTGAATTCTTTAGGTCTGTTCTTCTAACTTATACCTTACCATTGGACACTTTGATTCCGTCATTGAAAAATTTCATTAAGTTACCTGCATAAATGGGAATTTCCTTGTGACATCCAGAGAGTTTGAACTTTACTTTTTATAGTATGCGTAAACCAAAGTTGTATTTTGTAATGTCAGTTCTCTCATTCTAAATAGGATTGAGGAGAAATATAAATTTGGATAATAGAATAGACTCCATTCTTGGCCAATTAAGTCTCTTTGTAAATATCTGAAAACACTATACTATCTGTGACCCATGTGTTGTTAAGACTTAACAATGGATAGAGGGATTGAAAGGTAACTGCTAAAGGGTGGGGGTGGGGTTTCTTTTTGTTGTAATGAAAATGCTTTACTATTAATTGTGGTGAATAATGCACAATTCTGTGATTAAACCAAAACCCATTGAATGTACACTTTGGATGGATTGTATGGTATATGAATATATCTCAATAAAATTGTTTTTTAAAAGACTAAAATTGACTTTAAGTTACTCAAGTGGAAAGTTTTATTACTGTAATATTATTGATTAGAAACAATTTATTATTTTATTCACTTCATGTAAGAAAAAACTCTTATTTAGCTATGGCACTTTTGTACTACCATTGTTGCAAACTTCTTATACATTGGTCATCAGTGTACCCATATTCAGGGACAGAATGTAAGAACCCTCAACTCTAAGAAGAGTTCCGTATTTGTTCCTATCTTGTTCTAAGTACAATTTTTATTTTTATTTTTTCCTCTCTCTCTTTTTTTTCCACTAAAACAACCAATGTAATAAACCACATTACTTACATTAAAAAAAAAAAAAAAACTTAAGAGTAAGTAGTCAGGTCTTTAGTTGTACTAAGAGATAGGATTTTAAATTTAAGCAGTCCCATTTTCAATTGTCAAAAATTCATACATTTTAGACCATTCCTAACCTCTGGCTATTCTTTTCACGTGACTTAGAGGGAAGAAATCTGAAACATTACACAGAAGATTCCACAATAAAGGAGGTCACCTGACGAAGAGAAAACCTTCCCTTACCCTCTTACTAAAGGAGGGGTTTCTCCCTAATCCAAATAAGCCTGATTAAGAGTTCTCAGTCAGCTAGTATTAATCAAAAGATACAGTTTACAATTTGTTCCCCATCTAGTCAGTAATTTTGGACAGTAGTTAATACTTATATTGTACCCGATGCAAAGGCACAATCTACCCTGTGCAGGTTACAATTATCCCTGACTTATGAATGAACATGACACTTAACAGCTGCAATTATTCCCTTCAGTCTGCATAGTTGTGCATTAGGGACTGGCTGTCACCTACATGTTTTTCCTTTCCTTCCTTACAAATACTTCATTCTCTGTCATGGATTAGAATTTAAGAAAAAAAAAATCTGTTTCAACCTGTACCTCCACAAACTTCTGACCATCCAATCTAGAAACTCTAATTTTAAACAAACAGCCAGGACAAAACATAGACTGATAAAAATAGACTTGAGTTGTGCTTAAGAAAGAAGTGGTTAAGTGTTTTTCACAATGTTTTGTTTTTACTTTATTAATCTGATATAACTGTATCATATGTTTGTGCAAGTTTATGGACCAACTCATACCAAGTTATAGCTTTTAAAAATATGTTATGTGCCTGGGACTGAATTTACACTGATGTACAGAGTTTTTTTGTTTTAATTGTTGATAGTTGATTTGTCCATTTGTACCTTGTGCTGCCTTGAATCATTTATACTGTGTGCCATAATTTCTTCTTATTCTTTCTGTATAACTATCACTAGCAAACCAATAACAGAAATGCATTTATCTTAGGGAAGACCACCATATTTACTGAAAAATACTTAGCAGAGACCTTAGCTAATTTTACCAGGTTCTGCTTTTGAGAGTAGGTATTATTTGGTTTTCTATCATGTGTGAGTATATATTTATATGTGGATATGACTTTAGTTCTTATAAACTGTTAAAGTATTTAAAGTAGTTTTTAAAATGTACTTTATTGTTTTTTGTATAATATCGGATAATATTTAAAAAGAGTATTGGGTAATAGTGCCAGTTTTAGTAGAAAAGTTTTCTTCATCTAGTAATCATATATCATTATTCCACCCCCAATTGTATATAGTGAAAAGATATGGTGTATTTTTCTTATAAAAATAAGAAAAATTCAAGAGACAAGTCAATTAACCCAATCCTCTGTGGGCTAATTTCCCATGTCACAACATGGGAAATTATTCAGGTTCCCAATACCTTTGCTGGTATATAAAAAAAACTTTAAGCATGTGAAAATACCCCTCTATGGCAAAATTTCTAGGCAGTGCTCTGAGCATACATACAACCTTGTTAAAGTTTATAAGATGCTGTTTAGCCCAGCTTGAATTCTCAACGTGTACTAAAAAGAGAATTCACTCCTACTAAATGGCCCATAAGATAATAGGGGCAGGTGTACAACAAAGCTCTTGCTCGGCCAGCACTTGTGTGGGAACAGCCCTTTAACTGTCCTTTTGAAGACCCCGTGTTTGAGGCTGAATATGGTGGAGTGACATCTGCAAGACTGGGCAGGTGGTGAAGCTGATGCTTCTATCTGCATGCCAAATAATGACTCTTCTTAATGGCTTAGATGGACAACAGATTGAGGTGTCTTTGTAGAAGTGAAGAAAAGAGTAGCTAATCATACATTTGGAAAGACTTTTATAAGCCACATCTAAAAGAAAAATTATCTTTTTCAGAAATGGCATCTGATACTCTTAACTAATCTGCTACTCTCCTGATGCTGCTTTCTTCACCCAACTTTCTCTCAACAGACTTCGCAGAATATATTTAGATTTCAAACTCCTAGCCTTCTATTCTTTTTATGGCCTATGTAGGCTGTCAACAAACCTCTTGTACACAAATTCTGCTCTAATTTGATATGGGAAAGCATGTAACCATGGAAACGTTCTTTGTACCCTATCTCAAGCCCTGTATGCTTTATTTACCCTTTATAGAGTAGAAAAAATAATCTACATAATTACTATTCACTTTTTTACTAATTCCCAGCTAAATAGCAAATATATAACTAAAATATTTCTTCACAAAGGTAACAGTTTTAATCAGACAAGTGTTACTAGTCTGACTGTATTTGGATTTTTAAAAATGAACAATATTCAGATTGACCTTTCTTTTACCATGGTAATTATGCACATGGTTCATAGCAATGATTTTGACAACAATTTCTTTAGAATATTCCTTTATTTGTATAAAATAGAAATATCCATAAGCCAGGAAATTAGCATTTTATTGAACTCCTTTTATATATATTATAATACAATAATACATGTGCTACATTTGCAGTTCTGCAGATTGCCATTCTTCCTTTCTGATGGAATAATTCTAGATTAGCTGCTTTGTTACACATTGACACAAATTAAAAGCTAAAACACTCTAATCTAGTACATTTTCCATATTCTTTGTTACTCTATATTTTATTTAACTTTAAAGGGCTGTTGCCCTTCATATGTTCATCCAAATCTTGTTCTTATATCACAAGTCCTGCTCTCTGAGAGCTATTAAGCAAGTACAGCTATTTACAGAAATGTACCTGATGTAAACTAATCCATGATTGTATCTCGACAGTTAGAATGAAAGATAACTTATCATACTCATTTTCTAACTACCAGTGCAGCGACTGTCTCCTTTATTCATTATATTTACACATTCATACTTGAACATGTAGCAAAGGAACTAGAAAGTCCCTGGTAATGGACAATGTCTTTGAACTTCTGAAAGACGTTCAAAAATCTAACAAATGTCTTCCAAAGTTCTTGAGATAGTATTGAATTTTTATAAGTGGATGTCTACGAATATGCTAAAAATCTTTATAGTATTAGATGGCATTTTAGCAACCAGACCAAGAATGGCTGTTAGTAGAGTTCATTAGCTTGAATAAGATTAGGTCATATACTACTTTTCATAGGTACCTTTCTGTTCAGCCATATGCTGATGTTGTTATCTAACTGCACACCCCTCCACTCTATATATACATTCTCACATTTCTCTAAGGAAAATGGACTTTTTGCTTTATTTCCTCCTCTACTTTGTAGACTCATTCTTGCAATCATCTCAGGTTTCTAAGATTTTACCTTTTCTTTTTGATTGCACACCATTTTTCAAAAATTTCATTCTTGCTAATTACAAATTCAGATAGAACTTAAAAGGGAACAATCACTGTTTTCAAATATGGTTGCAGATTTCTAAAAGGTTAGCTACTGGTCATTATGCCTTAATTCTTCACAACCAGCAGAGCCCAATTCTTTTGCATTAGGAGAAAGAAGTAATGGGGAAGAAACCAGAGCTACTAAAAAAACTATAGGATGAAGAAAAGTGAATCCAGAGAGAATGCCAAAAATTTTGGAATATAAGATCACAAGGGTAGTTATCAGACCATTTGGGCACAGGTCAGATTCATGTCATGTGACTATCTTTCCATTACCATTATGACATTTCTTCCTAAAGTAAGACACCAGCTCCAGAATTTCACAATTAATCCAACCCTTAAAGACATAAATTACTGATTTCTTAGTTATGTGGCTGATCAGCTTATACAAATAATGTTTTCTGTACTCCATTTTTTAAAAATCTCGTTTGACCACGATTGGTAAGCTAACCTTCATAACCACTAGATGTTATTTAATTTATATTGCAGTAGGAGTATATTTTACATACTTATTTTTTAATTTAGTTTACTTTATTATTTACTTTTTATTTGTACCTTATGACTGTATTAGGTAATAGCTGAGTAAAGCACTTTCCTCAAAAAAAAAAAAAAAGACATGGAATATCATTTTTTATTTTTCAAAATAACGCTTTTAGAAAAAGTATTTCTTACATTGCTTTCAAGCTTAGTACCATGTTCCACACATCATTATCATTCAGAAACTTCTTGATTAATTTGATTTATGGATCCCTGGAAGAGATGTTCACATTGATTTGTTTTTTAAAAATCATTAAATATATACCACCAACTGTCTAGCTCTCATTAACCAGATTATGCTTTTGTCAATATTTCTCTTTTTACTTTAATGGTTTCTTCATATTAGAGGTAGTTATTAATGTTATGTCTAAACATTAATTGTTGAATATAGAAAAATGTTTGTGCTATTATTTACTTTTTTCCCAAAAGTTTTGTTGTTCCCAAGCATTCCATGAGGCACCGATAAAGAAAAGTCAAGAATTATACCCATGTCATTAAGATTAAAACTATTAATACTAGCATAATCTGCTATATGACATTTTAACTGACCTTTTATATTAAACCTAATCATAATAATGTAAACTGTCCTAATTATCCATCCTTGTGGGCATACTTCACTCTGTGTAGTCAGTTTAACTGTAAAAGATGCTATTGACCTGATATCCTAAGTAACTTTATAGAGTTTTCTACAGTTAATCAGGGCACTCTTACCTCCTGCCCCCATCATACCCTTCACATTTTGCCTCTTCCTTGAAATACAAACTAAAACCAAAGGAACCTGTTCTGCCTGTAACAGTAAGCCACCTTCAAACTCAACCCAGGAGAACAAGCAGTAAACTTCCAAAATATTTTTGGGGAAGTCTAAAACCTTGCTGCTTTGTTCTTCCATGAATATAGAAGGAAACTTGATCACCAGGTCCAAAAAAAACTTTTACACACAAGATTTTTTTCTTATTTTAGGGATCTTCTTAGAAACTTCGGTAAAGAAGCCCTGAAACACCACTTGCATCTCTATTTGTTCCAAGCAAACATTTTAGCAATGTTAAGGAGTTTGTAGGTGATATTTGTTGTTTCTGTGTGAGCTGCTTGTTTAGCTGATGAATTCCAAATGTTTCTAACTTCACCTTTTAAAATATATCTGACCTCTAGGGGTGACATGTGGTCATTACAGAACCAATGTCAGAAGTGCCATCAATCTATGTATGTGTGCTATAGAAAATCATGGTATTTGCCATTTGAGAATGTAAAGGTATCAAAATGTCATAATTAAAATTAGAAATAACTTATCACAAGCTAAAATTAATAAAAGTATAGCATGCAATGGTTAATGGTGTGAGCTCTGTTGTCAGACTGGACTCTAATCCTACTTTTACCACTTATTTGCTGTGTTAACTGCTATAAATTAAGGATTCAGACAATATCTCTACCTCATGGGTTTAGGGGAATGCTTGAATGAGATAATGCACGTAAAGTGCCTAATATACTCGTCATACAGTGAACTCTCAAAAATGTCAGCTGCTCTTATTTATAATTTTTCATTCTTGAGCCATGTATTAGATTTTCTAAGGGTTATTGGTTTGCTTTCATCATTTTCTTGTGCGTGCTTGCTCTTGAGATTAATTGAGGTACATTCCCATGTTGAGTCACAATGAGGACCACCAAATGAATAGCATTTACTTAGCCATTTGGTTGACTTAGGACTCTACTTACTGTACAAACATGGACAATTGGTCATTTTCATTCAGTTTACCACTAGGGAGGTGTTTTGTGTGTGTGTGTGTGTTTTAATCGCTGCTAAGAGCTGCCACTAGCCAAGACTAAGGTAAGTCTCTAGAAAGAGAGAATGAAGGATGAGAATGAAAGGAAATAGTAGTAGGGAGTACATAAAATTTTAAAAGACACAGAAAGAAAGGTACATGTGAAGAGCAGTCAAGTACAATAAATGTCACCTGAACTATTGGTAATGGAAACAGTTGTGCTTAAAGTCTGGCTCTGATAACTTTTTAACTAAATAGCTTCCACAGGCAAAAAAAAAGATATGAAAGGAAATCCATGAAAATCATGAATAAAAGGCAATGATGAAAGAAAAAAGAAGTATCAACAGGGAATATGCTGACATGATAAGAAATGGTATTGTATCTCATTTTGAACCTACCAGTAATCATCTTGTGATAAGATACAAAAAAATAGTGAAAGTCGGGAGGAATGAGAATTCATCATTGAAAGACATTAGATTCTAGAGCAGTATATCCAAATCACTAAAGCTTCCTTATTGCTAGAATGACCCAGGACTTGCAAATTAACTTTAATCTGTAAACATGGTACAGCAAGGTATTAGGGAATAGAGAAGAAAGATTTTTCTCACAACAAATTCTGTCATTTGAGAATGTAAAGGTACCAAAATGTCAAAATTATGACATTCTCAATATTCCTAGTACCCACTGAACCTTTCTTAGGCCAGTCACATGCCTTATACATTTTTGCTCTGTTGTATTTCCTTGTAAAATTCAGATTTTTGAATTCCCAGTGCTAGTAAGCAAATCTGAAAAGTGTTTGTATAGGCAAGAAATCAAGTGACTCTGCCCCAAATATTTTTAGCATGAGGATCTGGCAGTAACTCAGTAAAAGAACCCTGCAGAATTAGTGATCTTTTTAAATAAAGTAGAAAACTAATATTCCATTAAAATTGTAGTTCCTCTTTTTCTCCTCTATCCTAGTTTGTCATTCTTGAGTACATTTTCATAATTTTAAACTATGTATTTTTAGTTTTCAGTGCATTTCTCTAATTTTAGCTATACATCTTTTTAAGTTCAAAATGGTTTAGAATGAAAGTACTTTTAGCGAGTGCCTATTTGTGGTCTCTTTGGCCTTTTTGCTAGTTTATTGGGAGCATCATTTCTTTTATTTTTCTTGATAGGGAAGGAGCTAGAAGTAGGAAAATCAAAAGTAGAGTTGTATATTAGTAAAGTAACCTTGATTGATAAATTCGTATTTTTATGTTGAGGAGAAGTTACTTCTATGTTGAGGAGAAGTCACTTCTACTTCGTGGGGGGTTCTGCATCACAAAATGCATAGAGGAGCAATTTGCTTTTGATAAAGACCATAACTTTTTCTTGGTTTTGTCTCAGTTTTTGTTGTTGTTTTTTGATCCAGAGTGTTAGGGACACAAACTCTTCCTCTCCATTGATATTTGGGAATAAATCAAGTGATTTCACTTGAGTTAAGTGGTTTAACTGCTCATTCTAAATGATGCTCCTGTTTATGTGCCAATTTCTACTTTGCTTTATGTGTTATGAACTTAATATAAGATGGAAAATGTTTTAAAGTGTGCATGTGGTAGAAGACTGAGGATCTGATGCTTTAAGCCCTCCTTGGATTTTTATTTAGTTAGCATTCTGTACAATATGGAAGTTTACACTTCCTGAGGAAGATATTATCTTAGCTTTTTCCTCACTTACCATAGTGTCCAATGATTAAAAAAAAAAAAAAAGTGAACACATGTCACAGAAGTTGCAGAAACCTGCTAAAGATATTACCTCTTGAGCTTACTTCAGGAACCATGAATAGTTGAGGTTTTACATTTGAAGAAAATGTTAAAATTTAAACTTATTCTGTTTACTGAAATACAGGTTATCATCATTCTGTTTCCCTTTCTCTTAAAATATGGGCTACATTTTCCAGAAATTAATAGGAGTGGTGTTAGACTCTTGACATGCATCTAATAACATGGTAGTATCTCTTCTGCTTACATCTTGATACCACGATAAAGATAGCTATGACAATGGATTTCGATTTGAAGACAGGGTCAACTATTTTTAGGGTAGCCATAAACATTTAATGTTCTCTCCAATAGTCTACTTAATAAAATTTCTTAGGTATAGATTTCTTATGGAATGTACTATTATGGCATATTCTTTCAACATTTTTTTCCTTTACAAAAAGATGTTAGAAAAAGTGTTGAAGAATCCTATTTGCTTATTATATTTTGTGATATTTCATAAGTTTCTTTTCTACTGGATATTACTTATATATTTAAAACTACTTTTTACTCATTTATTCACATTTTAAAATAAAAAATATATTCTATTAATATTGAGAGTAGCTTATACATTTCAAATTTCATTGTTACCATTTAGTGTTAATAGAATGATTTAATCTTGCACCAAATTTTGTGGGAACCAGTGCCTTCTCCATATTTTATAGGGAGAGAAATATGCTCTCTCTGCATTTTAGAGATTTATCTTATTACTTTGTTTAAAGACTTTTCTAACTACTAATTACATATTTTAGTGAATGCTATATATTCTTAATTGCAGCTTTTCATAAAAGCACATTATGACTTGATAAACAAATTTAACTTTAGAAGCTAATATTTTAGTTTATGGATTTTGTGCTATATAGCTTTGTATTTCCACAAAAATATGCAAAGTATAAATTTTAGTGTAAATATTTAAACATTTTATGCCTTTGGAGTCAGAGTGCTAGTGGCA
>JAQZBX010000696.1:0-17500 GCA_029593785.1 Cabassous unicinctus | reverse complement strand
TGATAGATTATTAATGAAAAGAACATTGTTTAAGTGCACATAAAAGTACCTCTGTCGCTGCTGGCTGCTACTTGATAAGCACATTTCTATAATTTACAGAGGTAAATAATGTATTTGATGTTTAAATGGCTTAAAAGACAAAAAAAAATGATCATTAGGAAGCTAGTTTGACAAATAACATATATGTTTTTAACTAAAATCATTTCTATGTCTAAGAACAACTGATAGCTGGGGAGATTTTTCCTTCCCTGTGCATGCAGCACTATTATGATACTGTGCAGCACAGGCATGAGACGTTTTAAATTTTGAATATGATAGTACTTTGTTTACATAATTTCATCACTCCTTGCCATTCTCTGAGAAGTTTCTACAAAAGATTTGAACTCATAAAGTGACCTTTATTTTAAGCAGCTTAATACAGTTTTCTCATTATATTGGTATGTAGAAGTATGACTTGTTGACTGTCTCATACTATCTTATTTGCTTTTACCATGTCCTGTCTCTTTGAAAGAAAATTAAGTTGTGATTAAAGTTGAAAAGCAGTTGTTGTTTTTATTTTTAAAGCCAAGTCCTTCACCTCCATATTTCAGGTTCTTACCACTTTTTTCCTGAATATGCATATTATATTATAGAAACTTTAAGCAATTGCGAATTTTTGTATGTTTTATGTATATGAAAGGGTCACAGATGGTAGAAAGATTTGTTACCATGAGGTAGTGTAGCATTTTGTGATTATAAAATTAATCTGTCTCTAAATCTGTTTAAAGAGTTTTTGCCATCTAATGAGCAATATAAATTATTAATATTTTCATGTTCTTGGGGACAGTCACAGCCATAATTTTACCAACACAGCTGTTTGACCCAGTGACATCATGTTTTGCATATTTTTGCATTTTAATGAATTAGTCATTTAAAAGGTTACAAAGAAACCATAACTCACAAGTAATTAAATTATTTAGCAGAAAAAGTATGAGAAGATCTTCTGACATAGGTCACTGTTGGAAGAGAAATTCATAGTTGTATTCAGTTGCACCTGTTCATTAGAAGGTAGATGTATATTGAAGCTTTTCCTTTAGCTTATGCAATGATTTTGTTTGTTAAAATATCTGAATATATACAACACACACACACACAAATAGTACATATCGCTGTGATGGAATAAGTTTAAATACCACTCTTAACACAAACATAGCTTACCATATAGTCTTAGTCATCTTTGAAAGTCTCACTGGATTGATTTTAGGGGTCTTTTATCATTATGATTTTTACCTTTTTCTCCTCACAATCCGCTTTCTCTTGAGGAATAAAGTGGCTTCGTGTAGACATTTTAGGGATTGGTACTTGATTCTGATTTGAGGTTTTCTACTGAGTGGAAATAACCTTAAAATGAAAGGTGACTCTTAATGTATGTATATCACTGTACCTAGCACAGTGCTTGATAATTGTAGCTTCTTATTAAATATTTGTTGCATGAAATCAATATTTAATGAATTATTGAATGAATGAATACTTGAGATCCTTCATTATGTCCTTGTCCTTGCAAGTGGGACTCTAGTACCACAAGCAAAACCCTGACATATTCTTGGAAACACAACAATCTTTTAACAAAAATATTTTGCACACATGATATTTCAATTGAAAAAAAGAAGAAGGTGGTATATTTTAATGTAGAGCAATTTATGTACCATAATTCTTAAGCATATTTTAAGACTAACTTAAAAACTTAATCATATGCTTGTATGGTATATGATTGGGTCAAAGTGATAGCATTTTGAAAGACCGTATGCCTACCATTTATAGTTTAGTAGCTATGATATTTACACAATGTTAAAATGGATTTTAATAGCAATATTAAAATGCTATTATATTGAATAGCATTGAATAGTGAATATTGAGCTGGCATTCAGAACTTTAAACCATAAAGGTGTAACTAACATGCAGAACACTAAAGTTCATAAGATAAACTTGTCCATCAAAGTCTGCTTTGGACCATGTGAAAAAGGAGGTGTGTTTGTACAGTTCCCTAGATCCATTTAGGGATTTTGGTCTTTCATTGACTGGGGAACAGTTGTAACTTATTACTTTTTTTTAGTTTAGTATGTAAATGTGTGGGTGTATATTTATATTTCTTTTTATGAGAATGAAAAGCAAAGAATTTAAAAGATTTCACAATGCCTAGTTTTAAATAATATTTATGTCCTTGATAATGAATGTAAATTTATGTTTTTGTTGCTGTTGTGAATTTATGGAATACTTGTATAAATAATATATTGATGATTGGAAGGGAAATCTGTGAAGTCTAAGCAACATAGTATTCTAAAACCTAGTAAAAGTTAGAAACAGAGCAGGTGACAGTATGGGTAAGTGCAAAGTGAATGCTTTAAAATAAATATCACTTGGATGACCTGGGATGTCAGAATTGGAGACAAGGGTGCGTGTTTGTCAATATATCCTTCATGTTTTACAGACTCCTAAGGGAACAAGGGAAGATACAATTTCACCTTTTCTGTGCCAAAACATTTTAATTATATCTTCTTCCAACTACAGCGGTTCAGTAACCAAGGAGCTGACATTGATGCATGTGCTGATAAAGCTGCAAACATTCAAAATGAGATTAACAAAGATTTTGAGCAAAGGGTGACAGCTAATTTTGCACAGTATTCTGCATCTAATTCAGGCCAGCGTAATAATAGAATATTTTATAACTGTTTTGTTATTCAAAAGGACTTCTATGATGCATTTATGTTTGTGGATATCTCTGTATAATACTCAAGAAATTATCTGTCTGTGACTTAAAACTATTTGTATCTATGTTGTAACCCTAAAACAATATTAACGGGGAAAAAAAACCCTCTTCTTATTAGTTTTTTAATGTAAATCATACTTCATCCTAAGAACTCTTTGCCTTACCTTGATTTATCCTGAGCACACTAGCTAGGGAAGGTATAGAAATGGCAAATACTTATTTTCTAATATTGCATAGTATGCACTAATAAAATGGCCAAGAAAAGTTATATTCAATTTATTTAATTAATAAAACTATAGCGTCTTTATGTTCTTGAGCTCCTTTGAGCACATTTCAGTGTATTTCCTTTCTCTTCTATTCTCTGCTTGAAGGCAGCTGACAGTCTTCTTTCACTTTTCTTTTTGTTTGTGAAATTTTCTTTTTTTTTTTTATCCACTCACTTCTCCATCTGCTTTCACTTTTGTTTGCTTGGGCCGTCTCTCATCCCAACTTGATAATGAGGAATGCAGTGTGACCCTGACCTCTATCAGCCCATGCATGACCTTCTGACTCTACCATATAACCTTTGACCTTCTCTTTGACAGCTTGATTAATTACCCTGTGTTATGATTTATGAGTAAGTGCTATGTAAAAATAATAGACAACAGGTGGTCCTCTGAAAACTTTTTGTGGCATGTTTTCTTTTACTGACCAACTTGATGAGCTATTTGAAGTTGGAAGCTTACTGGAGTAATATATGTTGGTCCATATTATGGTATTTTTATACCATGGCAACAGAATTTAGGAAGCTACTAGTTGTAGCACAATCATGATGAATATTTTACAAAATATTAGCAGGGGACTGTTACCTAAATGCACATTGGGAATAAGCACAAAACAGAGTCAAGTGACATTTCAGGCATTTCAGTCCCAGGTCACGTCTTGAGAAAATTGCTGAAATAATGCAGGGGGCATTTTTTGAGGAGAGAAGCAGTTCCAAGAGCTATGTTTACTTTAACGCTTCACTAGTGACTTCTGATTGGTTGTCATGACCTCATCTCACTGTTGCACCTAGGATGTTGCTACAGTGACATATATACATACCCTTCTTGTGAAAAAGATGGGAAATCAACAGAACATACATCTTTCAGAAAAGATGAATGGACAGTGATTTGTCCATTTTAACCATGAGCAAATGTAGATTACAGATCAGAACTCTTTGGGTTTCACTTCCCTCAAGATGAGCACCTATCTTCTTTCAACCAAGCAGATAAAATGCTGAACTTGAAAAATGTGAATGACAAATCTATGTAAAATGATCTCTTACAGAACCTTGCTTGAAGACCAAAACAGTTCCATAGGTCAAAAGATGCTACTCTGGCCTCTGACTTTTCTGGTCACATTTGGTGTGAAGTATTGGCAGGTTAAAATGCAGAACTGAGTACATTCAGCTTATTTTTTATTTAGCCAATCACAAGAGATTTGAAAAGATTTAGAATTTGCCTCAATTCTCCAGTTTCCTTATAATTGGTGGTTAATGGGCAAATTAACTTGGATAAACCTTCTATTTTAGCAAGGTTTGATTTGGGAGCAAAAGAACATTCAAGTTTTAATCATGCATTTTAAAATTTTATCCGTTTGTAGAATCTTCTTGATAAGTACATTTCTGTACTGATTTAATTTCTCTAGCAAGGTTTCCTCTTCTTTGGTTCTTTGTGTTTGGCATCACCTGTCTATTTAGACCTCTCTGACCTAAGCAATCATCTGTTGATTGATTGAATGATAAATGAACTATTATTTATTAGTAAGTTCATCTATAGACTTCAAAGTAAAGGATACCCAGAGGCTGTGTGTTCTCTTTAAATCACAGCAAGTACTTATGCTGAATAAAATACCATGTCTAGCAATAAAATTTTGAGTGGGACTAATTAAGGTCCCATAGTTTTTGCCTAACAATCACAGGTCTAAAAAGAAGCCACAGTTATTACCACAGAAGTACAGAAAAATGGAGTGAGATGAATTAAAGAGGTAAAGCTTACTTTTACCACTATCACTCCTCTTGATCATATCCTTGATCTTCTGCTAGATTGTATGATCAAACATAAGAGTTAATTAACAACTTTGGATATGCTTTGCCTCTTGAAATGTTAAATATTGGAATTTATTTGGATAAATCATTATAAAATATGCCAGAAGATTTATGTATTTACTTGTAGGGTATTAGATATAATCAATTTGATCATTTTATTTCGTTGAAGATAACAGAAGTTTCCATGTGTATTTGAAATGACCTAACTTTTCATCTTATGAAAAATTTAACATACTTAAGGAAAAATGAAATATAAAAGGTATTCTCTAATATAAAAATGCTTAAGGTTCCAAGTATTAGTTATGGGGTGTCCTTAACTAACTAGAGTGGCAATGCACAGTTCTTTAATAATAATTATACTCAATGCCTGATTTTATAGCATAGTTTTGTAAAACTTTTATGGCTATGTTAGTTAAAATTCACATTAGCATCTCTTTTTACATGTTTCTGTTGTATACAGATTGAGTTACTGCAAATGGAAAGGATAAATTTTTAAATGGTGTTTATTCTGAATTTTCATCATGTGAGTTGATATTATTCTATTTGAAAAGGTTAACTTTAGCTATTGATATTTTATCTCTTTTTTGTTTTACTTTGAGTATTTGCTTTGAGCCCTTAGTTTCCCTATATTAATGTTGACATAGCAAAAATCTTTGTGCAAAGGGATTTTTTTTTTACGATATTACATGTGACAAAGAAAAGGCAGAAAAGATGTTTTACTACATACCTGTAGTTAGAGCATGTATGTTGGGATCGTTAACTTTATTTTGTTGCTGCTTCTTTCTCCATTCATTATGAAATGGTTATGAATGGTCTCTGGGAATATTACATTAATTTATCAGAAAAATTTTAATTGAAAAATGTAAGTTTTTTACAGAATGGTAATTGAATTTGCAACAAAGACATTTATTAAAATTAGCTCTCGTTTCTGCAGAAAATGTTCCTGAATATTTCTTGATTGTTATTACATTAATTAAATTGACAGTCTGAAATATCTAAAGGATAAAATATTTTCTAAATAATTCAGGTGTATTAGGAGAAACATTCATTGTTGAAATCTAAATGATAAAAACCCTCTAATTGATTTATATAGTAGTGACTTAAAAATAGAATCATTTTTCATCTGTTGATGCCTCAGTGAAAAATTGACATTGTGTCTTTATAAAATTGGACAAATGAGTCATGTAATTTTCAGTTACATAATCAATAACTTAGACAAATACTACTTGTTTGATGATTTATGTGTGTCTTTTTTTTATACTTACTTAGACTAGATACATCAAATATCAGAATCCATGTAAAATCAAGTAGGCACAATAATTTTTCAATCCATGGATTATAAAAATTGAAGTAAAAGCTTGTGCTCAAATAAACCTCTTTTGAACATATTATTTCTTTTGATTAAGTTGTAAATTAGGAAAATAGGTTTGCTATTCTGGTGACTATAAATTTTATCTAGAGTTCACCTTTATTTGGGATTCATTCATTATGCAAAGATGTTGATCATGCTATGTCAGTTTATTAAAGTCCCACTTTGTTACTTGGAGTTTGAAATATTTCATATTATTATAATATATATCTATTCTCATCACTGTAAGAATTCTAAGAGTCTGTTTTGGATTTACTAGATCTCACTCGTATACTTGCATGTAAGTATGAGAAGCTGTATGTGTGAGTGTGCGTGTGTGTGTGTGTGTGGTGTGTGTTTAAAGTTCAATTCACTCAGAGAAGGCAGGGAAGAAACATGACAGGAGACCACTTACTCACGGTACAGAATCTAGTAAGGAGGCAATTTTCTTTTTGGCCTATGGTGACCTTTTTTGAGTATGTTCCTTATACCAGAGACAGTGTACTGAATGCCTCTATTTCACCCTGTTTAGCAGAGTGCAACAGTATTCTTTAACTTACTTTTGGTGGGAGGAGAAGTTATAGCTGAAATTTGAGAAGGGCGTGAAAAGTTGTAAGAAGCACAAGGAAGAGGGGTAGGAACTTCCTTCAAATGTGATTTTAATAACTAGTCAAGTGTGTCCAACTGTAGAAATTCACCAAGTGACAATCTGTCTACCTGACAGTGATCACAATGAGTTACAAGACTTTTGAATAGCTATACAGATTAGAAATAAAGCAGGGCCAAATATAATATCTTTTGTTAGTAAAACTTTGACTTATCAGATAAGAGACTTAAAAAACAAATCTTCTCTTATACTTTGATATAGAATGTTTAAATTAAAAATTACAAAAATATTTTATAAACCTTTCATGAAAGAGGCATTTATCTAAAAGTTTTATTTTAAATTAAAATTCTTTTTTTGAAGAATGTGTGGTGTTTTCTTAATCAGTTTAGTATGTATTATTATGTAGATAGTTTTCACATACGTAAGAGGACTATATCTTAATTAACAATCCATTTATCACTAAAATCAGAACTTCAGTGTTCTTGAAAATCCTCAAACCAAATCAGGGGTTTAGACAACAATATCATCCAATTGGGGGAGAAAAATTGAAACTTTCCCAATAAAGTTTGTATGTAGTTTGACATCAACTGTTTAAAAAAAAAAAAAGCACATTGCAGCAATATAGCATATTTCAAAATAAGATTGAGTCTAAGCTAATATTGGTTTATTATTGCTCCTGTCTACTTTTTAAAATCATCTTCTTATGGTTGGTCTAATAAAAAGGAATTAAATTTCAAAATTCAAGTCAAAGATTCTACAGTTACAATTTTGGAAATATATATATACTTTTTAAAAAATAAGGATGAGATTTTATAAGTTGATTTTCTATAGCTCCTAAGTTTTTATCAAAATGTAATACATCTTTTAAATATGACCTTACAAGATTTTCCAAGAACATTATTGGGAAACCACAATACAGAATTGAATAGAAAAGGCAAGCTATATAATAGCTTCAAAAATTTGGGTTGCACATGCTTTCCAGTGGTTATTCTTTATCCTCTATTTTCTCATGGATACATTTTTCTTTCAGTTATAACAATATGAATATTAAAATTTCCTTAGTTATAGCATTAGAAATGTTTACCTTGCTAGAATTAAATCAGACAGGAAAACATTGTTTTACAAACTTTAAAAAAAGTTTACTGGTTTACAAGCTGTATTTTATATATTAGAACTTTACATGTTTCCTAGTACTAGTTCTTAATAAAGAAAGTGTTATGGTAGTTTGAAAAAGGAAAACAATTTCAAGATTAAAGAATTACTTCCATACAGTATAGTAAACCATTATTTATTTTGTTTTAGAATTTGTCTGGTCTCCTGAAAGAAGAGAGACAAATAAAATACAAATGCACAGATAGGAAAAAATAGAGCTATATAAATATATGGAAGGTTAGATCAGATTTATTTCTTTTTAATTGTCTATTTTTTCTTACCATTCAAACAAAACAAAAATGTTCATTAAAGGGTAGTTGTAAAGAAAAGAAAATCCAAGAAAATGTAGTTCAAGTTGTAAACTTCATTTTCAAGCAGTTTATTATATCCAGATATATATTATAAATATTAGTGTAATTTGAAAGTGTACCTGTTACTTAATAATTTATTTTGATCATTTTGAGGGGTCTGGGAGATCTGAAGTACAATTTTTTAAATTTAAGCTTTATAATCTTTATGTTTCAGTGATGTCTTTTTGTTCTTATTTACACGTGTAATAAAGGCAAACAATTTACAATGACTTTTTATTGAAAAAATGATGATCTTTTCTAAAGGAATATTTTAGTGAATATGACTTTATTAAATCACTTACTATGAGATTTTTAAAACTTTTTATGAATTAGAAATGGTTTCTTAAACTCAATTATACTTCTTTTTTCATTTCAAAACAGGAAGGGTATGGAGTAATAGTACTGAATCCAAATGAAAACTATATTGAAGTGGAAAAGCCTAAGATACATGTACATTCATCGTCTGATAGTTCAGATGAACCAGCAGAAAAACGGGAAAGAAAAGATAAAGTCCCTAAAGAAACAAAGAAGCGACGTGATTTCTATGAGAAGTATCGTAACCCCCAAAGAGAAAAAGAAATGATGCAGTTGTATATCAGAGTAAGTGAGATCACTACTTTCTTTCATTATTTCCTTTACTTTATTTTTTTATTTCTTATATTTTGTTTATTTTTTTTAAAAGAAACTTAGTTCTTTAATTTTTAGCCGTCTATTTCCCATGAGTGTCTACTTCTTAGAAGAAGTGCTTTCTAATACTTATTCAAAATTACAAAATACATCAATCTTAGTTCAGTGTGACATTTTATGTAATTCTCAAATGCAAATGCTATTTCCTTTTGTTTCATACACTCCTTCAAGGAAAATTTTCTAAAATAATTTTACTGTGATACATATGCAGAAGGAAGAAAACTTTGTAATCCCTGCTGTTTCTTTAAGGTATTATGCTGTTATGTTGTTCATACGGAGAGAGTACATGTAGCTTAATAAATTTAAGACTTATTACCTCCTGAATTAATAATATACTTTACAAAACATCAGTATTCATTTTGGATGGTAACAGTTTTTCTGGATAATGCATTGTTTTCCTATGAGCAGCCATCCATCCACTGTGTCTCCACTTAACTTCTGAAGGCAGATGAAGGGAGGAAGGGTAATTAATATCTTAATAAATATTTAAGTTAGAATACTTTAGGGATAGTGTAATGAGAGAACTCTGTCCTTTGCTCTTTTCTTACCCAGTGAATCTTTGCACTTTGTAACGCTAGCAGCATGGGATCGTTAGAGCAATGCTGCCCAAAGAATTCTAATTCTGCAGGGGGCACCAATAATTTTATTGGCACTTTGGTACATTTTATTTGATATACATACAGTGTATTATATTTGAGACATAGTCACACAGTTTTCAAAGCCCTTATTTTGGATGCTAGAAGTTTGATAGTAAAACATGTCAAAAATGCTACTAGGTGAGCAAAACAGTCACTTGATATATTCTTCATGTGAACAATTAAGAGCATTTAAACATAGACTAATTAACATTTTATAAATTACAATGTAGCATAGTAAAGTTTCAAATCATACAACCTGAGCTATTTTTACAATAATGAAATATTTCATACCACCTTTGAGGCAAAATACATTGCATTTTAAGTTACTTTCTTACTGTACTTCTAGTTCATGGCATAATCACTGTACTTCTTAGAATTCTACTTCAAACATTCAATACATTTTATTATAGGTCAGTCTACTGAGAAAGTTATGACAATAAAACAGTAGTGAAGGCAGCATATAAATTCTGAAGACCTAAAATGTATCCAGACCAAGAATATTCAAAGCACATTGTATAATGTGTCAAGCAAAAGGTAGGCACTTTACAATAGGCAGATTACAACAGTTACATTTCTGAAAAGCATCTCACTATTTAATGTATATTTTGCAAACAGAAACAATTAGATTTGGAATCAGTGAGTAGCTTGCCTGTTCTAGTCTAGTTATATCACTCCCTTTCTTTCCTACAACTGCATCAGGATCATGTTGTCACCTGCTTCTCTATTGGCTGTCCTAAGCTTCCTACTATATGATCCAGATCCCATAAATGTATTACATAAAGTTTTTTTTAATTGTACAAATCATTAAGAGTATTTACTTTCCTATATAAAATGCAAGCAAAAAATGATTTTATGTATTAAATATTATTTCTTCTTGAACTGTTTTTTCTTTGTGACATATACAGTTTAAGTGTCTATTTCAGAAATAGGTTTTATTTCCTCTTTCTATTTTCTCTTCATCTTGTCATCATTGCTATGATTTTTTTTCTTGTTCCTTCATTTGTGTGCGTTATCTTTATTCTGCTTTTCACCTCTGCTTCATTTATCCCTGCATCTATTTTTTTTATTAGACCAAAGGAAAAAATCTTTTTGTTTTGATTCATTGTTAAGACCTGCTCTCTTTCCCTTTGTCTTTTTTCCCTTAATTCTTTTATTTCTTTTACACTTCTGCCATTTTCGCTTCTTTTCCTTATCAGCTTTCTCTTTCTCTCTTGTCCTTTTTCATATACCAATCTAGGCTGCCATCGAAAGCACTAAAAGACAAAAATAGATGCTTGTAGATAACACAACTTTATATTTGATAGTCTTAGCATAAAATGTTTTTTTTATTAATAAACACTGTTTCTCTTAAAATCTCCCAAAACTTCAAAATTGCAGACATAATATGACACCTTTCAAACCTAATTCTGAATAGTAAGGCTTGATCCTGTAGTGAGAAAGAGAAGAATAGCTCATTTTGTGGAAGGTGCATTAATTCTTGGTAATTTTGATCCATTCAAGAAATGACTTCTACTACTGCTCTCTTTCATTCTGCATATCTCCAAATAACAAGTGTTTGTAATTTTTCAGACACAGGGCATGGTACCTTATGGAAATAGACTAACTTCTATTTATATATCCTTCTTAGCCATTTATATTTTGCAGTTAATCATCTATTCTTTTCAACAGCCCCTAATTTCATCCTTATTTTATACTTGAAACTGATACACAGAAGATCCCTGTTTGCTAGGATCACAAAGCTAGTAAATGATGGAACTAAGTATTGAAACCAGGACTTCTAATTATTGTAGATTCTTGCCCCCTTTCCTCACATTGTTCTAATCAGTTAAGAACAAAATGCTTACCTGAAATATGAAAACTAAATCATATGTAAGAAAAGCATAATATGATATGGAAACATACATCTGATAATTATATATTTTTTTCTTTCAATAGGATCACTATTATTAATATCTGATGAATATATAAGGTAGTGGAGTCTGGATTAAAATCCCAAACTACTACATTTTTTATATGACCTACATCATAAAAGTATGCTACTTGATTTTTCTGTAAATAAACATTCAAAGAAACATATTACATGGTTGGCTTCATACCCAATCCAGCATCTAAGATTATGTTCCAAGAATTAATGATAAAAAGTTGAGATATCAAGATTTATTTAATACCTTGATTGATCTGTATATTTTCATATGAATATATAACAGTTGGGTACCCTATTTTCATTTTACCTACATCATCAAATTGCTAAAATTATGGGTAAAAACAGAAATATTTTGTCCTGGCCTTCTACTGCTATTTCTGCCTTACATACTTGCTCATAAGGGTACAGCCAGACTGCTGTATTCACTCCACTCCATATATGCCTTGTACTTTATAGAATCTGTAACTTTGCTTCCTTCCTCCTAATCCCAAACCTATCCACCCCTTCCTCTCATCATAACCAGTGACTTTCCCTTAGTGTGAACTCATAGAAGTTATTGTGATTGCTTTTTAATATTGGTGGAATTTATCAAGTACTATCTTGAGCTCTCTCTTATATTTTTATTTTTTGTCTCATACTATTATTAATGTTAACAATTTATTTTTCATGCTTCTCCATTATATCTCCTCACAATTCTCTAGATCTTTGCGCATGCTTTATAGATTTTGGCATTGCATGTCAAACCTTAAGAATAAGGAGATGCAGATTCTACAGCAGTACAGAGTATTTCCTGAGGAAGTTAGGAACTGATACTAAACCTACCCATTACAATCTAATCCCCTGGAAGGAGATCAAAACAAAAAGACCGGGCTTTAGCCAAGAGGTACCTAGATAATGGACCTCCAGCATAGGAATGAATGTTATTCTAGTATTAAACTGAGCCATAAGAGGACAGACAAGTCCTCAGTCTAAGATAGAAGGTCAGTTAATAGGACTTTAGAGTATATGGGTTGAATATAGACAATAGTAATCTGATGCTGAGCTATCTAATGTTGAGTTAGAACTACTTAAACATCTCTTCCCTAAAGTGAGACCTGGTTGTGGGAAGTACTGATGGGAATAAAACTAGATGCTGGGGTAGGGAGAAGAGGGAACCAGTTACATGGCCATAGAAGGAAAAATCAAATGTGGAGAAGCATAGGAATCTTGGCAGAGTCTGGCATTGCACATTGAAGCTACTCAAATATTTATGGGTTGATTGCTTGTTGACATCCATCAAAAATCTTATTCCTTCTCATGTGAGATGTTTGGTGTTGTCTAGTTTTGTGACTGATTTTTTAACATTCATGTAAATTTTTACAATGGTTCAGAAACAGCCAATTCTGATAAGTGAAACTTTCCTTTAAATGTTTTTGATGTTCTGACTTGGGTTATAGCCACAATATTGGTGAGGGCCGATAAATATCATCCTGTCTTCTATTCTGAACTTCTCTTTAGTGCTAGTGCCACTGGAGTCATTTCTACCTAGTGTTTCAGCAACAAAATTCTATTTATTTATATTACAATCACTGATTGTTTTTACCTCTAGAACAATTTTATTCTCCTAGTATATTAAGTATTGGAGTGAGGGTTACTGAGAATATATTTTTTCTTTTTCTCTGGTCAAAATTTCCTTTCAAATTTTTGCTAATATCTCGTATATACAGGCAGAAGTAAAGGAGAATTCAGGCCTTTAACTTTAAGATCAGAAAAGTATAATTTTATTTTACTTACTAAATGAATATAAATAGATATGACTAACTAGTAGATTATGTAGCACATTTCTTGATACACTTGGAGCAGAGTTTGAGAGATCAAAGTACTTACTGTTTCATGTGGCAACTTTCCTTAACTATGAAATAATGTACTTGTTGGCATATATTATAGCTTATTAAGGGGATTGATTTGGTCTAGGCAATAAACATCATGTCAGACATGCCTGGCAGGAAAACGTGCTTAATATGTTTTGTAATAAGACGGAATTTTTTCTTCTTGAAAACATCTGCCAACTGAAATTCAAGAGTGAAGACAGAAAATGTCATCAATTTAGTGGTAATCCTATAAATTTAGTTTCTTTTTGAGCAGCGCATATCAAGACACACAAAATTCCCAGTGTTAATCACCACTGGTTATAGTACTTTGCAAAATGATGAAACAAAAACATTTTATTTTTATATAATGTGTTAATTAATTCATAATGAATTTTAATATTTTAACTGATAAAATTTTAACAAACATCTTGCCAACAGATCATTTTTTAAAGCATCTGTTTTTTAATGTGTTGGGTTGAGAACTGGATCAAATGGCTAAATATGTACATTTATTCTTTTAAAAAAACATATTTCGACCCCCATAATTATAGATACGCTATTTTTTTTTCCTTTAGACCACCAGGGGCTGCTGCTGTTTGTATTAGATTTTGCTTTCCCCAGAAACTAAATACACAATCACACTACATCTTTAGCTTTTTTCTTTTATTTGTTTTAGCCCCAAACTTTTAAAATAAAACTTAAAGGGAAAAGATATTGGGCTTAGCTAATAACTTACCTTGATCAGTATAAAATGTTATTATTTTAAACTTTCTCTACATTCTAAGGCAGTTATATTTTTCCAAATAAGTTAAAAAGCTATAGTAACTGAAGGCAAATTGTGTTAAGTATTTTTATTTCCTATTTTTAGTGATAAATAGCATTCAGAATCATATCATTGCGTATAGTATGAAGATGAAGTTAAAAGCACAGATCTTATATAATTGAGTTTGAATCTCAGCTCTTCTACTTAATACAATGTCACCTTCAACAAGTTAAATTCCCTAAACCTCAGTTTTCTTGTTTGAAAAAATGGAATAATATTGATTTTTTTTTGCGCGGGCCAGCCCGCCCCCACAAGGAGGCCCCGGGAAGCGAACCCGGGGCCTCCCATATGGTAAACGGGAGCTCCATCGATTGAGCCACACCCGCTTCCCTGATATTGATATTTGTAAAGCAAACATAGTATTGGGCACATAGTTTTGTGGCTTTAGAAGGCCAGTAAATAACATCCTGTCTTCTCTTGAGTTCAGAATCAACTAAGAAAGAATCTAATCCTCAAGATTAATAGCCCTTATAGAAGTACTTTGTATCAGAAATGATACTTTTGGTCTTGTCCTACTGAGTTTGGAATTCAGTGAGCAATAAGACATTGGAATCAGACAAATGGAGATCAAAACACCAGTTTTATTCATTGATAGAGTTCAACTGGAAACTATGGCTTAGATCTGTGGCTAAATGGACTTCCTAATTATATCCCTCCTGATGAATTTTCCCTTTTTCCTCCAAACATCCTTGCTTTTCACATGGTGCAGGAAAAACTGGAATGCACCCTCTCTGCCAGCAGATGTGAAAGAATCCCTGAAGGCATGAGCAGAGCATGCTCCCAAATTTACTAGTCAGATAACTCATTCCACCTGTGGAAAGAACAAGCAAGGGAGGGGAAGAGAAACTAGGAATGTTACTGTAGTTGAAGCCGCTCCACATCATGCATGCCTGGCAAGGTGTGGTTCTTACCCGACAAGAGTGAGTGCCTGATAAAAGAGCACTATGATTATTACCTGTGCTTTCTAACAACTTGATAAAGCAATATTAAAGTATAATCATTGTTCACTGACGCATACCTTAGTTTCTTTGTTTTAAGGTTTTCACTCAGTAGGGAAACTGTGATCAAGCCTGATTAAAGAGAAAATGACAACAAAATTGTTTAATTTTAAAGCATTCCATTGCCATAATTCTACTTTAAATGATCAGAAATTAATTTTTGTATGTTCATGTTTCATGCTACCAAAGCCTAGTAAACCTAGTAGATTTTAACTAAATATTTGATGATGAATTCCTGAATAAATACTTGCTTAAATACATGAACCTACCAAGCAAAGGAAAAAGACCTATCCCTATATAAATCTGTTCTTTGAGATTGACAAATATGAGGCCGAAAGAACTATAATATTATGTGTTTATGACTAAAGGGTGCTACATTCAGAAAATTAGTTCATCGTTGAATAAATCCAGTTAACAGCCATTATTAAGTACACCAGGCATTCTTTAGATTTGATAAAGCAAGCCAAAAAAATAATGAATTAGAAATCAGTACAATAATTAGACCTTTCGATTTAGAACAGAAATGAAAATGAAAACCAAAGCTCTGCACTTTTGGCTGGTTTGGGGGGATTCCTGTCATAAATATGCTGTACTGGAAAGAATAAGAACTTCACAATCAAAGAGATAGATACTACAATCTTAATTCTGTCACTTATTAGTTGTGACTTTAGACAAGTCACTCCTCTGAGTTTTTTTTCTTCATCTGTAAAATAGAGATAATCGTATCTACTAGGCTGTTGTAAGGATTATATGAAGTAAATTAATGCATATGAAAATACCCAGCAGACTACCTACTATTCAATATATTCCTCTCTCCTTTTTCTTCCCTCCCTGCCACCTTTCCCTTGAACATTGTGGGGAGAATTCAGGCAGAATGAACTCTTTCCCCCATCAGTTTATTATAAGCAAGTCTCAAACTTTTTGGTCTCAGGACTGCTGTACATGCTTAAACATTAAGGTGCCCAATGGGTTTGTGTTTATGTGAGTTTTATCTACTGATATTTATTATAAAAGAAATTGAAACTAAGAAAATTTTGAAGTATTTAATTTCTTTTTAACTAACAACAAAAAAACCAATACTTATATCAAAAATAACATCATAATAAAAATAAGTATATTTTCCAAACAAAAGACACATAATGAGAAGTGGGGCATGTTTAGAAATCTCTTTAATATCTGGCTTAATAAAAGGCAGTAGAATTCTTACATTTGTTTCTACATTTGCCTGTGATACGTTGTCTTCAGTGATGTATATGGAGAAACATTTTCTTCATACAGATATGCAATTGTAAAAGAAAGGAGTATTTTAATAATTTTTCAGATAATTTTGTATATTCTTCTATGATACTACACCAAACTCAGCAAGAGTTAGTTCCTTAAAGATTAGTTGATTCGTGGAATCTAAAACACAACTGAACATTTCATACTGTTTCAGGAAACTCTATTGTCTATCTTGTGCTTTGAATGGATCTTTTACCCATGCATGATTTTGTAACATCATGCATTTGTCACTTGGAAAATATTGTTTCCCTGAGTTATATAGATCTTCCAAATATTGACACATTTTATTATACAATGTAGAAAATCCTATCATTAAAATCACCACCAATCTCATCAGAACAGCTTTTGAAAATTGAAGAACTGCTTATTGGTAAGAATGCAACTTTTCCAAAATTCTAATTTCAGCATGAAAGCTCAAATTTTATCATTGGCAGCAAATACTGCCAGTTGTTTTCCTTGAACTGACAGGCCAACTTTGTTTTCAAGAAAATGTCTTCCAAATACCCAAGTCTGAATAACTGTAGTGTGGCTGTCAGTCTTTCCAGTAAAAATGGTGTGCCACTCTTTCATAATGCTGAAGGGTGCATTTAAAAAGCAGGTTTAGCTCATAATTCAGTCAGTCACATAACTACTTTTCTGCAGACAATGCTCAGGGTTTCATGTGGAAGAGGTGGCAGAAAGATTTTAAGGGTTCTGGGACAGGGTGGATTATGGTATATATGACTGCATTTTCTCCCCCAAATCTCCCAGTTCTTTCCCCCATCCAGTTGCAGCAACGTTCCATTTCTAAATAGTTAAAAGGCGAGCCTCAGGAAATGATCGTTTGCCAACTTGTGACTGATCAATAAGTCTTGTAACACTGCACTCTTTACAAGTCCTGCTACTCCTCATGTACCTTCCCCATCTGCACTAGACATACATGCATTATAAAGGACCCCTCTCATTTTGTGGTGAGCGTGGACAATCAGGCTTGGAGAATGAAGACCCCATGTAAGCCCCTAAATAATGCTTGTTACTCACAAAAAAAA
>JAQZBX010000695.1:0-99450 GCA_029593785.1 Cabassous unicinctus | reverse complement strand
CCCAACAAGTCTCTGCTCATCACAGCAGCCAGTGTGGTCCTGCTGAAGCCTAGTTCAGGCCATGCTGCTCCTTTGCTCCAAGCCTCTTCCCATCTTGATTTCGTCTCATCTCCTACAGCTCCCCACCTCCATCAACTGCTCCAGCTACTCTCACTTCCTTGATTTTCCCTGAAAACCCCAGGCATCCTCCAGCCTCAGGACCCGTGCACCTGCTGTTCCCTCTGCCTAGAATGCTATTTCTCTATCTGCAAGATGTGCGTGTGACCTCCCCTGCTCTAGAGGGAGTGAGGCCTGCCCAATCACCTTATTTAAAACTGGACCCCTCTCCCCAACCCCCAGCAATCTGAATTTTATTTTTCTCTATAGCTCTTATCATTGGGCTATATTTTACTTACTATTCACCAGTGTGATAGTTTGAATTTGGTGAATCTCAAAAAAAAAGATTTGTGTTTTTGAACTAATCCATTCCTGTGGATGTGAGACCCTTTGATTGCATTCGATTTTGTTGAGGGACCTTGATTAGATCAGTTGATTAGATCACTTTTGATTAGACTATGTCAGTGAGGTGTGACTCAGGTTGGGTCTCTGCCCTCTTACTGGAGTCTTATATAAATGGAGATACAGAGAAGAGGCACACAGAGGAAGGAAGCTGCCATTTTGAGCCTGCCAGGTGAGGGACAGGACTTGCAGGGAAACAGAGAAGATCCAAGAGATTGAGAGAGGTCCTGGAGTCTGGACTCAGCAGAGCACAGAGGCATGGAAAGAGGCCCTCAAGGGGCTGGGCCCATGGAGCCGTTCAAGGCTGAAGAGATGAACCATATGCCTGATTGCCCACAGCTGGGCTCTGGGAGGTGCTGAGCTCTGAGGGGAAGGCAGGGTCCTTGGCAGAGATGGGCTGCCATCTTTCTTTGCCCCAGGATCACCAGTAGCTGACTCTGGTAAGAAAACATCTCTGCTGATGCCTTGATTTGGACATTTCATGGCATCAGAGCTGTAAGCTTTTACCTTAAATAAAATTCCCATTATAAATGCCAACCCATTTCTAGTTCTTTGCATCAGCAGCCTGTGGCAAATTAAGACAGCTGATTACCTGCCTCCTCCATCAAAGATTTTGTCTGTATTTGTGGGAAGGGGTAGTCCTAGACAGGTCTGCCTTCTTTCCCTGGGACCCACAAATATATCCTGTGCTGAGGACCAAGTGTGTCCTGGGGAGACGAAACACAATCCCTTGGAAGATGTAGGCCTTCTGGTACATTCCTTCCCCTATGGCCTCAAACATATATAAATAGCCCCTGGGCACAATCTGATAAAAGTGGGCATGTTTTATGGCACCCTGCTCACACCCTGCTGGTGTATCTGTCCTGGCAAGTATCTGAACTGGGTCCCCACCCTGGCTTTACACAAACATAGACACACAAGAGAGAGGGGTGCTGTTTGTTGAACATCTCCCTGTGTGACCAGAAAGTGAGACCCACCCAGTGGCCATTGGGGACCAGTGCCCACTTGTGAAGCTGATTTGCTCAGCCTCTTCTCTATGTGAGTAAACGCTTATTCCACTGAGAGCTGAGTGAGCTGGACTTCTGTTGGCCACCCAGACACCTGGTTCCCCTCGGACTGAGCTCCTGGCGGCAGGCCTGGGTATGCTTTTGCCACCCTGGATGCAGTGAGACTCTACTCATGAGGCGGTAATAAGCGAGTGTTTCTCTTTCAGGCCCTGTGTTGTTCAGCTTTACCTACATTTCCTAGAATGGGACCTGATCCTGAGTAGCTGCTTGGTCACATTTGTTGGGCGAATAAGTCAGTGTCTTTTCTTGCTTGAGTCTCTATCCCCTGGACAGGAAATTTCCTCTCAATACTAAGTAATCGAACCCTTTTTTCCAAATGAGGAATCTTTCCACATCCTCCAAGAAGCATTTCTGTTTATTCTTGTCCAGCCTGATTATTACATTTCCTGAGATTAAAATAATGAATGAAAAGACCATTAGAAATGATCACTTGTTTATCCATAAAAATGAGTGAGACTGAGGTCTTCATGACAGCGTCAAGTATTGGGAGGCAGAGAGGGTGAGCCAAGACCCTGTGTGATGGCACCATCTGTGTTGCAAAGCTTGCTGATCACCCTGAACCACTGTCACAGGTTTTCCCAGGCTGAGTTAGCACACTCATGAATTCTTTGAATAATCGAGACAGATGAAGAATCAGGAGAAAAGAACAGATGAGATAACTCTGTATTTTAGTGTATCTGTTATCTGTTGCTGCGTAACAAACCACTCTCAGACTTAGTGGCTTCAAACAATATGTGTTCATTATTGGTCATAAATCCATGAGTTCTGCTGTTCTGGGTTGGGTTTGCTTGGGGGTCTGGGGATGGCCAGTGGGCAGGTAGTGGGTCAGCAGGTCTAGGAGAAACTCACTCCCACTTCTGGTCGTTAGCTGGCTTCTGGGTGGAGTGGTAGGGTAACTGGGTCACATGTCTGTTGTTCTCCAGTATGGTAGCCTTGACTTGTTCCCATGGGAGCCACAGGATCCCAGAGACAAGTGGAAGCACATAAGGATTCTTGGGGTGGTGGTGGCAGGATGAGAAGGGGCTTAAACGTGGGCACTGTCACTTCTGTCACATTCTCTTGCCAGGCAAAGTTAGTTACAAAGCCAGCCCAGAGGCAAGGGTTGAGCAAACGAACTCTAGCTCTTGGTGATTGTAGCTACAAGTCACCTCGTTGTGCTGGATATGGATGCAGGGTGGTGTGAGCAATGGCAGTTGTTTCTGCAATCAAATGACTGTGTTAATGATTTTGCATCTGCTTTGCATATAGGACACAAATCTCTACATTGTGCATACTGCCCAAGAGTTTGTACTTTACTATTTTATTCCTCATGGAAACTCAGGGGCAAGCACCTCATTGGGAGATCGGCATCTTTGCAGCTATACAGATATTGGAGCTGAAACCTTCAAACAGAACTTTCAAGAAGAAAAAGTTCAAGAAGAACTTTAAAAGATGGTGGCCTGCCTTGCTCAGAAGCTGGGGGTGCCGCAGCCATAACAGCACTCTGCAGGCTTACGCATAACTCCTCCAGCTTGAGGAGAGGAGCCGTGCGCCGCAGCGACTGTTGCTCCCTTCAGCTGTGGGAACCCAGAAGTTTCCCTAGATTCTCTAAGCACTAGGCGTGGGGTACAGAAAATGCTATATCTTGTACCTTGTACAATGAGGCAAAAGGAAAAGAATGGAATGAACATGGGAGATGTGGGGAGAAGAGGATGAGGAGTCTTGATTGACCTGAGGACACTTTGGAATGAAGAAATTCAATGCAGGTAACTCCAGTCAGGGAGGAAGTAGGTTTGAGACCCCGTGTGGTGTGTGCAGATCCCTTTGGCTTTGAGGCTGCCCATGCTTGTTATGTAAAGATGTCAAGTGCTGCTCCAGCTGCAGGATCCAACTCCCCAAATTGTAAATGGGGCCAAATCCTAGGTGGTGGCGAGCATCCCAACAGGGCAAGTTTGGAAAACTGTTTTCCCTTTCCCGTGCCTTAATAACTTACCAAATTGCTTATCAGCCATGCCATAATTAAATTTTCTTCAAAAATTAGCATGTTTCACTTTGTTTTCTTTACTCACTATTTTGGAGACAGCCTGGTTAAACCTTCCCACTCACTAAATTGCTAGTCAAAATATTTTAGGAAGGAAGCTCAAACATTCATTGTTTGCCTTATTAAAAATTAACGCAGGCAGATGGAGGATACAACGGGTGCCCTCATCTTAGTCTCAATTGTTGTCTGTCCCTCCTTCCATTCCACAACCAGTTCTCAGCTGCTCAACCCAGCCAAGCCCTGAGGCCAGGCAGAGGAGCCAGATCTACTTGTTCCTGCTGCATAAATAACAGCAGGACAAGGGTAAGACCTTGGGAATTCCTTGTGTAGTAAACACCGAGTAAAACAGCCTGCTCTAAACCCCAACCAGCCCTCTGGAGATGTGGAGACCGGATATCAGAAACTGTGGCTTGCCTTTCTCATTTCTCTGTCCCCTGTCTCTCCTGGCATCCCCTGCTTCATGGAATCCCTTGGCCCTTTTGCTTTAAAGCAGGCATGCCTTCATTTCTGCAATGGCCCATTGATCCCTGCTGTGTATCAGGCTCTCTTCTAGGTGGTGCAACAGGAAAATAAAATGTCCCCTGCCCTGGTGGAGGTCATTGTCGTGCAGGGATGGAGACGATAAGAGTCTATTGCAATAATACCAGTCCCCTGGTGAGGGACATAGAGAGTGTTGTGGAAACACCTGGGAGGGGCTCCTGGCATAGTCTAAGATTTTAAGACATCCATGTGTGGGAGCAGAACTTCCATCCTTGCCTCTAGCAATTTATCACTCTGGAGAGAAGCAGCGGCTGGGAAGGGTGAGAGGCTGCTGGCAAAGAGACGACCACCCTCCAGCACCACGACTGGGTGAGGCTCTTAGTTGCCACTAGCCACTCTCCACCTTCAACAACACAATCTTTAACGTGGGTCACGACTCAGAGCCTTAATGCCAAACCCTTTGCAAGGAGATCCATCCTGAAAAGAGCCAAGTGGCCTCCACAATTTCCATTCTCACCCACACATTCTGGTTCCCACCAGAAAAGCCAGTCTCTATTCTGTCCCTCATTATCTGAGGAGAGCACTTTTTAAGTGCCAGCCTTATGTCAAGCATTGCTTCCAGCAGTTTCACAAACTCAATGCTATTTATACCTTCCAACAGTGCTCTGACGTAGTTTTTATATATCCCAGTTTTGAAGATAAGGAAATGGAGGCAAAGCTCTATCTTGCCTACATGTGACTTAACCTGGGGGTAGGAGTATGTAAGGTCTAGTATGGCCCAGAGTAGGATGAAACCCTAACATTGTCAAAACCCAGTGGGGGATACCGTAGCCTGTAATACCTTGTCTAAAAAGCTTAGGAACCTCTGGCTACCATGGTTTGGTTTGGTGAGTGAGGGTCTGACCTAGTAGGTGAGCTCAGCAGCAGGATCTTTGGGCATGGGGGTAAGAGGCAGGCAGGTAATCAAGACATAGCTTGAAGTTTGTCTCTTTGAGGAGAAATGGAACCAGACCTAACGTGTGGGTTAGAGGGGTGAGGGGTACAGTGAGGACAAAGGGGACAAGGGCACTCAGCCAAATGTTCAGGTCTGGGGTCTGACTCAGCCAATACCTGGGCACAAACCAGACCTGGCCACACCTGGGCTTCTGGTCTGAGAGCTGCCCTTCTGTCTAATTGGAGTCCACTGAAGACTTATTTCTGCCCCCTACCTCTTGCTAGTTGTGAGGAGTCTTACCTAGAAAGTCATTAGAACCTGTTAGATCAGACACTCAGCTTGAACTTCTCATCCTGGCATTGGGATGGGCTGGGAAGACTGTGAATGCTGGCACCTGGACTTTGTTGAGGGAGAGCCTGCCATCTCGCTGCAGGCGATACCCTGCATGGCAACTGCCCTGGTGCTGGGGTTCACTTTCTGCCCTTTGGACTTCCCCTTGGCTTCTCATTGTGACCTGGAAGACAATAAAGATTTCCTTGTGCAACTGGATATTTAAACCCTGACATACTGCCCTATGTCTTCACTCTGGCTGCTTAGAATAGGGCCATGTCTCAGCTGAGGGCTGCCATCTTTACAAGGACACATGGGACTTAAGCTGTTTCTCATTTAGTGGTAGATAGGCACCAAGATAGAGAAAGGCAATGAGAAACAGACCCCTAATTCAGGCTGTCTTAGCTTGACTGGCTGCTATAATCAATGCCACACAATGGGTTGGCTCAGACAATAGGGATTTACTTTCTCATGGTTTTGAGGCTAGAGAAGTTCAAAATCAAGATACAGGCAAGGCTTGATTTTTCCCTAAAGACTGTAGCACTCTAGGGCTGGCTGAGGTTCCTTGTATCTCTGATGCCATCACATGGCAATATCCTCTCCTTTCTTGCCTCTGTGGCTTCTGGGTCCTCTTTGTAGGGTCTCCAGTAACCTGGGTAAATAAATGCCCATCCTTCTTCAATTGGGCCTCACCTCAATTAAAACAACATCTTTAAGAGGTCCTATTAACAATTGTCCTATTAACAGGAGAGCAGAGTAAGATTAAGAAGATATTTTTTTCTGGGGTACACAACTCATCTACCACACTAACCCTCAAATAAGTGAGCGCACTCCTACATGAACCCCCAGCTTTCATTCTCTACCTGCTCTGATCACTCCCTACATGGACCCCAGGGGAAGATTCTATAGCCCCCCATCCAGGGCCTTCATTCCAAGTCTGTCATGGAATGCAAGAATACCTACTATCAACTAATATTGCTTCTAAATTCCAATCTATTTTTCCACCCTCAGCTCCTCTTCAATCTCCTTCTTTATCCTGTCCTGAAATGACCCCCAAGTACTTGCTTATCCCAGACTATGTCCTCCAGACTTGCTCCCCCTTGTCCTTGTTCATACTGTGCTCACTGCTTGAGAGGTCCTATATATTTCCATCTCTTGAAACTCTGCCTTTTCTTCAGAGACCAGCTTTCACTATACAACTTTCTTTTATACCTCCCAGGAGAATATAAACTTATTGTCTTTCATGCTCATGAATCCTTGTAATAAACCTTTATTATATCCTTTCTTGTAGTTTGCATTTTCCTCTAATAAGTCATTCCCACTAGATCAAAAGGTCCTGGAGGGCAAGGACAATATTTACTTATTTTGTATCTTGCACAATGCAAATCACAGCATCAGCCCTGCACAAAATTAATCAATTAATGTCTTGGGATCAAATGATAACCAACTGCCAAACCTTTCTCAAACAACTTCCTGAGCTGCAGTCAGGAATGAGGGGAAAAAAGGGGGCTTTAGATTCAGACAAACTTGGGTACAAATAAATAATCAAATCCTGGTGCAATCACTTACTTATCTCTCAGAAGCCTCTATTTCTTCATTTCCAAAGCAGAGGAAATACTTGATGAGAGATAATGGAATCTAGATGTACAAATACTTGATCCTCATCCTGGCATGTCCCATCTCATGGAGGAAGATGGGAAGAAAGATGCATGGGTAGGGTAGGCCTGAGACACAGTCTTGGGTTCTAGCAGGCTCCTAGTCCCAAATGACCACATGACCTCTACACTGGTGAGCTGCTTGTCCCTCACGTGGTCTAAGCAAGACAGTCCAAGCTCTGTGCTTGAAGGTGGGCTTCAGAGACCTCCTTTCTTCAAAGCCCCTTACCAGCTTCCCCATGGCCTTACCAAGAGAAAGACAGAAGGCTGTCATGGGGTCTGTCTTACTGGATGGAAAGACAAAACCCACCAAAGGAGGATTTTTTTCAGTCTGGTTCTGTTTAAGATCTTTTTTACTTTTCCCAGCCTGGTTGACTAACTCTGTGTTACTGAGTGTACATATTTCAAAGTGTACACACTTCCTCCTTGGTAGTGAAGTGTATGTGTGTATTGGGGGAGGAAGGGAAATCCCTTCTTTATAGATCAGCACTTTAAGCAGTAATTTTATCGTCTGAATTAGACAGATGTATAGTGACAAAGAATCAGAGTCTACTGATGTTGGTGTAGGTTTTGCCTCTTGCCAGCTATAAAACCTTGGGAAGGTCTTTTAAGCCCTCTGAGCTCCTATTATAAAATAAAGATGATGTTATCTACCCCCTAGGGCTATTCTGAAGATCAAATGAGGTAACATGTATGAAGATCTTATCACAGCAATTGGCGTGAAATTGGGAATTTATGTCTTGGCGCCTTTTCTTATGGCTTGAAAGTTAGCCCAACAAGACACTAACCCTCCTGGATAAAGGGAGCTGTTCCTTATGAGCGACCCAATGTCAATGCTAATTTTATTACCTCTTCACTTCCTGTGGGCCAAGGGAAGAGCACTTTCAAGGGCTAATTTCTGACTTTCTGTGGAAATGAAATTTGCACACACACACCCACCTTCCCTGGTGCTCTAGGGGTCTTTCTAGCCCACTCAGTACCTGTCTATGTGTCAAGCTCAAGGCTCTTGGGTTAAATCTGCTGGTTCCTGTTCCAAGTTGCTAGACCACAGCAGCTCATTTTTGTCCCTTGTGAAGTCATGGGCATAGGTGGCTCAGAAGACCTTTCTGTTTAAGGTGGAGTCATGTATAATTGCTATGACCTGAGGCAGTTGCCATAGAATCCAGAATCCAACAGACTGCTCCCTGTGGTCATGGAACCCCATCACATATTCCCAGCTCCTCTTTCCCCAAACCCCACCAGCCATTGCTCCTGGAGGAGGGCATCGCCTCCTGATTCTCTGGTAACTGGGATCCAAGCAGAATTGAGCACTCAGGTCAGAAGGATTCCTTTTAGCCACTCCCGGGTATGTATATTTGAGTGCCCACAGGTTTCCCTAAGTCGTAAGAGAAAGGGGAATGATGGGGTATAGCCAGAGGATTTTCAGCAGCCCTAGAGAACCAAGTGGAAGCCCTTCCATCCCCAAGTCCTGACCGCCAAGGGGACAGAAGTGACGGGAGATGGCCTCAGCCAGGCAGTCCTCCCCTTGAGAGATCTGGTACAGTGCAGGCATTGAGTGTATGTGTTTTCAAGTCAATCCACTAGAGTGCTGAGTCTGAAATATGGTCAGGTGTGTGACCCTGACCTGGCTACTGACCTTTCCCATGCCCTAGTTGGCTCTTCTGTCCAATGGGCCTAATGCTACTACTCAAGCTGCACTGTTCTGAAGATTAAATGAGACGATGCCTGTCAAAATAGGAATGTCTTGTTCAGCATTAGTTAACAAATGCTGCAAACATCTTAAGAGGAAATATCTCCACTGCATGCTCCAGAGCTTAAAAAGTTACTGAATGACAGGAATCCACATAAGTCTGGATGGGACTGATATCAAAAAGCAAAAGGGTAATTGTTTGCCTGGGGCAAATATTAATTAAACAGGGTGAAAATTGAGGAGTTTTCTCTTCCTATTTAATTCTACAAAAGCTATTATTCTTATGTTCCAAACATTCTAACTCCAATGTGACATTGGGCCAGTCGTAGCTAGAAATCCAGCAGTTGATTAAGTTTGATTCCCAGGCTTGCATTTCTTTATTAAGTTTTTCCATTTGCTGCCTCCCTGATTGTCCCCATCATGATGGATGATGAAGTCACCAAGGCTGGGGACAAGCTCAGTCACCCCTGACACAGGCAAAGCCTCTGCTCAGCGGAGTCACTTCCGTGAGTGTACTGACCTCATGGAACCACCGTGCCACGATGTCCCCTCACCTTCCTTCTGGCTTTGGCTTAATCTTGTCATCTTGTCTTGGGTCCTCCAGGTACACAAACTCCCACAACCTGTTATCAGTCACATACGATCGCAGTCATATGTGTGTGTATGTGCGTGTTTGCCTCAAACACAAAAGCACAAGAACACTCAGAGTTTGCAAATACTGTCGTCCACACAAACATGCATAGACTAAATCAGAAGCGCTCTGATGCACATGCGTACACACAGAGAGGCTACATTTAATCCACAGTAAAACCAATAATGGCACACACAGATGCGCACACACACTTTGATCACGTGACAAGTCTCTTAGGGTATGGAGTATATACCCTACAGAAAAAAAGTTCTATGTTCTAATCACATTCTTTTTATGAGAAGCTTTCTCTAGATCCCTAGATCACCAGGACAATTCCGTATCCTATTACAATCTGCCAAGAAGAAATAGATAAATCTATTAGTCTGCTCTTTGCTTGTTTCATCATTGTGACAGCCTCTCCTGGGTCTACATTCATCAGGCTCCCACGCCACCTGACAGCCAAGTCTCCACCACCAAGCTGCAGGTTAATAACTCCTTAATCTCTATTTAATTGCTCGTTAATAATTCCAATACTGCTTCTCTCTGTTAATTGATTAAATATTTCACTGGAAGTAAATAATGAAATTTGGTAGCAACCAACTATGGAATGAGTTTTCTTGTCATCAAGATAATCAAGAAGAAATAGTGACCCAAACACCCCTAGCTCCATTTGCAGATTTTCAGAATGCTTTGGAATTCTACTACATCAGCATTTCCCAAACTGTCATCCACAAGGGATTAAGCAGTTTTCTAGGGAAAACAACATTCTTTGATCAGATAGGTATTATACATTGGTATAGTAAAAGCACTGCAGGTCCACAGTTTAAAAAAATTAACATTGTTTGGCCCATCTTTGCCCAAACTTATTTGCCAACAAAATCCCATTTTTATTGAACACCGTTTCAGTTATCTCTTGCTGCATAACAAAACATCCCACAATTCAAACAACAAAGGCTTAGTTTCCACAATTCTATAGGTTGACTCTGTGGTTTATCTGCTGGATTCACCTGGGCTCATTCACATGACTGCATGTAGCTGGGGGGTTGGATGTGCTGAAGGGTTCATGATGTCCTAGCACTTGGTGCTGGCAGGGGTGCCTTACTTCTCCTCCACATGGTTTATCATCCTCCAAAAGACTTTCTTACAGAGGGGGCACAAGGCAGTGTCCTAATAGGGCAAAACCCAGAAACTACAAGTCTTCTAAAGACCCAGTCTGAGAAGTTGCTTCTGCCATGTAATATTAGACAAAGCAAGTCAGAAATCCAGGCCAGTTGCAAGGAATATATAAATTTACTCTGGTGTTCATGGGAGGATAAAGTCACATTGCAAAGCAGCATGTGGGATAGAAGAAGGAATCATCACAGCTATCTTTGAAAATAACCTAATAGAAACCTTTGAAAAGCTTTTGGAATACATTTTAGGAAATGCTAATGCAGAACAATCTCCATCTCCACGTTTCACAAATTAGGATACTGAGCCCCATAGATGTGGAAGGATTTACCCAAGAACATGGACCTGGTAGCCAACAAAGAAGAGCTTAGAATCCAGTCCCTAGATACCAACTCTTTTCTCTTCACCATGATGCCTCCAAAAGATGCTCAGCTGAGCACAAATGCTCGTGTTCACCTCCTGGATTTTGGAAATCCAAGTCCCTGATCCTGATTTTCTAATGAAGTCCAGCTGGGCATCAAGAATAAGTCAACAAGCCTCTTGTGTCTTCATGTCCTAGATGACAGGCTTTGGAAACAGAAAAACTTGGAGAGTTTGAATGATACAGGTGAGCTACACCCAAAGCTCTTGTGCCAAAACGGAGAAAGTAACCCCTACAGCCCCTCGACTAACACACATTTTTAGCCACTTTGCCTGGATTTTCCATTGAGTCATGCACATTTAAGACCCACGGTCAGATTTTCACCTAATCGCCCATGCTCCCTAAACCTCAATGCAGCCCACCACTTTGATACCTCAGAAATGAATGCACTTAATGTCCTCTACCTTAGCAACTCATCCCAAACATGCCTTTCATATTACTGCAAAGCTTAAAAATAAATACTGAATTCTTCCTGCACTGGTCAAGACAAGCATGAAACTCACCCCAGTTTTTCTGTCTGCAAATTCAGTTCAAGACACCTTTACTTACTCAGATGTTCTGTAAGATTTTATCGAATCTACTGACCAACATATTTGCTGCTTGAATTTATTCTACATAAGTTCAGTTTATGTATCTATCTCTATCACCCATCTTTTCTTATTTATTTATTTATAGCAGGATTTAATTTACTCTACTTTATTTTATTGTAATGCCAGGCCTGGAACTGTTGGCCTTGAAGTGATCCCGTGGGAGGGACCACATCTGAAATGTTTTGCAGATGTTCAAGTTCAAACCTGCTGCCTTGGTGCTTGGGGAATACTTGCTGGTGGTGACTTGACCAATATCTCCAGGATATTGGCTCCTAGCAACAGTGCTTAAGCATTTTGCATTATCTTGGCTTTAATTGTTCCAGCTTTCTTTGCTCAGGAAAGCTAATGAAAAAAGAAACATTAAAATGAAGGCTGATGATCGTAGAGAGAAGATGCATAGAACAATTCCAGACAATGCGCGAGACTGCAGCCTCATCTCTCCGCTGTAGCATATTTATTATGAAGAGGACACAACTTTTTTCTGGATGGCATTTTCAGCTGATGTGCCACAGCATGAAAAGGTCTCAAGAGTACATCTACTTCACATTCTTAGTTCATTACAAGGTAGGGGGGATAAGAAGATGAGGGATTTCATGGCTGTGATTTATACATAAAGAGCAGGGGTTGGTGTTAAGTCCCTACTTAACACTTAGGTCTAAGATTACTTGGAAACTAGAGAGGAGAAGGAAAAACCAGGCTATATTATAAACACAGCCAAGATCAAGTAAATTTTGAAAGATTTCTCTGGAAATGCTGTTAAAATTCTGCTCAAACCTTGATTTGTTTATTTGTTTGATTTTCTCTGAGGCAGAGGCTATAAGAAGCAGAAAAGCAAATACCCCATGTGGTGCCTGTATTTGAGAACTACAGAAAGGCCAGTTAACTGATGAATTTTATGTATCAAGGAGAAAATCCCCTTTGAGCCACTTCAGATCTTGGGAGATGCCAATCTTCCTGGGCCCTGATATTAAAGTCTTCTGTATGTAAAACCAGGTCCAGTTGGCAGGATAGAGCAGCAAATGACATTTTGGAGACTTTCTTAATCTGATAAACAATTAAATTACATTCCCTAGAAATTTTCCTTTCCAAACATTGTCTATGCGCAAGTCAAAATGAAAAGTCAAATTGTTAAAGTGTATTGGTTTAGAAATGAAATGACCTCAACATGGGTTGAAGCAATTCCTCCATCCATTGAGTCATCTTTCTAGAAACTCTGTGTGTCAATTGCAACCTACCTTTTTCCTTTAAACCACCTGCCCTCATATCACCCACTCCACTTCCTACTTGCCTTTCTATTTTTTGACTCACTAGAATTAGTCACTCATTTTGCTGCTATTTCTGCTCCAGGTTTACCCAAGTTAATAAGGATGTAACTGTGGCTTGCTTGGAGTTGCTTAGAGTTAGATAAATCAGAGGCAAATAAAAAAGCAAAGTGAGAGGACTCCTACAGAGACAGGTGGGTGAGAAGGGGTTATGTGATAGTGTGTGTCTTTGGGAGTGGAATGGAGATGAGAAGACCTGTAGCCTAAGTGTCAATTCCAGAGACAAGATCTTTTGAGCCAACACATCAGAAGCCGCTTTACGGAGCAATAGTGAGGTAACTGAATGATTATAATGAAGTTGCAATAATCACAGATCCAAATTCCAAAAAACTCAGCTTTATCCCTCAAAAAAACAGGTGAAATGGAGCCACTCAACCTCTTCAATAGAGTGGATGGTCTCTTGGCAGCAAGTTTCCCTGAGGCTGTATACTGGTGCCTTGCTTTAACTCTTTCTGTAGTTACCCAAGCAAAATTAGAATGAACTTCTTAATAAGTAGTATACATTTTATTTAAAAGGAACTTCTTAAAATTATGTTTCTGGGAAGATAAAGTCAGCATACTTTTCCCTATTCTCTGCACTAAATACAACAGAAAATTGTGAACATTTTATATAAAACCAATATACGAAGACTCTGAAAGATGGAAAAAAGAAGTCAAACTGGCTAGAAAATTTGGGACACAGGGAACAACATGGTGGTGAGTTCTCTTGTGGCTTTTTTTTGCCTTATATAATCCAGAGTTGGAGCTGAAGAAGTTGGTCATCCAGAAATGCCAGTGGTTGCAGACCTAGTAAGCTCCATCAAAGCCTGCTATCTCTAACAGAAAGACCTGGAAAGGAGAAGTCTAGCAAGAAAGAAGCTTGGACAATAATCACTGTATTCCAAACAAACACCACAAAATAAACTGTGGCTTCACCCTCACTACCTCTTACTACAGCAAAGGCCAAGTGGGGAGCACAGACTTCACTCTCATGAGACTGTAATGAGGCCCCATAACTTCCCACCAAGGTGGTGTCATAGAAGGCCAAGCAGGAAGCTGAGGTTCCATTTTCACTGGCCTTTAGGGGGGCCCCCATAGTGTCTATAGAGACCACTAGGGGGGCCTAGACGTCCACCCCAATTTGCAGCAATGAGACACCCATGACCCTCTTCACTGGGACAGGATCAGAGGATGCATAGTAAGAGTCAGGACGTCCACCTTTGCCCAGCAGTGTCAGTGGAGACAATGAAAACAGAGAGAACAAGCAGAAAACAAATGATAAAATGGCAGATTTAAGCCACAAAACATCAATAATTACTCTAAATAAAAATGACCTAAATACACCAATTAAAACACTGAATTTGGCACATTGAATTAAAAATAAGACGCAGCCATATACTGTCTACAAGAAACTCATGTCAACTATAATGATACAGACAGACTGAATGTAAAAGGATGGAAAAAGATATATCATGCAAACATTAATCAAAAGAAAGCAAGAGTGACTATATTACATCACATAAAGTTGACTTCAGAGCAAAGTAAATTATCAGACAGTGAATGACATTATGAAATGATAAAATTCACAATCCAACAAGAAGACATAGCAACCATAAATGAATATACACCAAACAACAGCACTGCAAAATACATAATGCATAAACTGATAGAACTGGGGAGCAGATGTAGCTCAAGTGGTTGAGCACCTGTTTCCCACATACAAGGTCCAGGGTTTGATCCCTGGTACCTCATAAAAACAAAAACAAACAAACCACAAATTGAAAAACCAATTTGGGGAAGCTGATGTAGCTCAGTGGTTGAGAGCTGGCTTCCCATATATGAGGTCCTGCGTTCAATCCCTGGCCCTGGTACCACAAACAAAACAAAACAAAACAAAACAAAAAAACCTGATAGAATTGAAAGGAGAAATAGTTAAATCACTGAAAGTGCAACTAGACAGAAAATCAGCATGGAAATAGATGGACTCAACAACACCATCAACCAATAAGATCTAATCGACCTTTAAGGAACACTACATCCAACAGCATCAAAATACAATTCTTTTCAAGAGCCCAAGGAACACATACCAAGATAGACCATATCCTAGGCCATAAAAGTAACCTCACCAAATTTGTAAGAATTGAAATCATAGAGATTGTGTTCTCTGACCAAACTGGAATCAAAGAGAAAGATAATAGGAAAGTCTCCAAATGTTCAGAAACTAAACAACACACTTTAAATAATTCATATGTTAAAGAAGAACTCTCGAGGAAATATCAAAACATACATCAATTTGAAAATGAAAATACAACCTGAACAATCTGTGGGACACAGTTAAAGCAGAACTGAGAGGGAAATTCACAGCACTATAATGCACACATTAGGAAGTAGGAAAAATCTCAAATCAAAAAACTAAAGCCCATGTAAAGAACTTAGAAAAAGAAGAACAAAATATACCCAAGGCAAGCAACAGGTAGAAAATAATAACAATAAGAGCGGAAATAAATGGAATCGGGAACAATAGATAATACGAATGAAAATAAGAACTGGTTTTTTAAAAGTATCATTAAATTTTGGTAAACCTCTAGTATAATGACAGAGGAAAAAAAAAAAGAAAGACAAATGACTAATATCAGGAATGAAACAGGGGCTATAACTATGAACACTGTGCACATCAAATAGATAATAAGGTATAGTGGGTTGAATGGTGGCCTCAAAGATATCAGGTTCTCATCCTTGGTTTTGGGATGGGGAAATTATCTTGGATTATTGGCATGGACCTTAAATGCCATGAAGAAGGAAAAGGGAGACTGAACACCCAAAGAAGAGGGGGAGCCAATGTGGCCATGGAGACAGAAATTGGAGTGATACAGCCACAAGTCAAAAAATGTTGGCAGCAATCAGAAGCTGGAAGAGGCAAGGATGGACTCTCCCCATCACCTTGACTCTGGCCCAGTGCAGCTAATGTTGAACTTCTGGACTCTAGATCTATGAGACAGGAAGTTTCTGTTGTTTTAAGCCATAAAGTTTGTGGTCATTTCTTAGAGTGGCCATAGGAAACTAATGCATAAGGGAATACTATGAGCAACTCAATATACATAAATGTGGCAATTTAAATGAAATGAAGACATTTTTTGAACTGCACAAACTACCACAACTCATCCAATATGAAATAGAAAATTTAATAAACCCTATAACTATTAAGGAAATTGAATTTCTATTTGAAAAAACCCCAAGCAGAACACTTCAGGTCCAGATGGATTCACTGGAGAATTCTACCAAATATTTAAAGAAGAATGAACAATTCTATAACATCTCATCTAGAAAATAAAATATAAGAGATAACTTTCCAATTCACTTTATGAAGCTAAAATTACCTTGATACAAAAAGTAGATAAAGATAGGACAAAAGAAGAAAACTAAAGGGAACTATCCTTCATGAATATAGATGTGAAAATCCTTAACAAAATATTAGCAAATATAATTCAGCAATATATAAAAAGAATTATATACTACAACAAAGTGATATTTATTCCAGGGATGCAAAGCTGGTCTAAAATTTAAAAACAAACAAATGAACAATGTGCCATACCATGTCGAACTCTAAAGAAGAAAAAATATACCATCCTATCAATAAATGCAGAAAAAGCATTTGATAAAATTCAACACTAATCATGATTTTTAAAATCTTAGAAAGTTAAGTATTAAGTGGAATTAATGAACATCTACAAAAAACCCTACTGTGAAAATTACACTGAAATGATTTTCCCATAATTTTGGGACTCTCAACACTCTCATTCAACTTAGCTAGCAATTGCTGGAAGTTCTAGCCTGTGCAATAAGAAAAGAAAAGGAACTAAAAGGCATATAGTTTGGAGAAGAGGAAGTAAAGCTTTTCCTGTTTAAAGATGACATGGGTATTCATGAAGAAAATATCAAGAAATCTACAAAACAATTCTAAGAATTAATAAGTGAGTTCAGTAAGGTCACAGAATATAAGATAAATATACAAAAATAATTGTTTTTTGACATACTGGCAAATAACAAGTGTGTAACTATATTGAAAATGAAATATCATTGAGCAATAAGTAAAAATAATTATATACCATGACCAAGTAGTATTTATTCTAGAGATGTGAGGCTGGTTTAACACTAAAAAAAAAAAAATCAAACACACAATTTACCATATCAAAAGCTAAAGAAGTATGTATGTAGATCATATTAGTGAGACCATACAATATTTGTCCTTTTGTGTCCGGCTTATTTTACTCAGCATAATGTCCTCAAAGTTCATTCATGTAGTCATATGCATCCAGATTTCATTTGTTCTTACAGCTAAACACAATGAGTAAACTCATGGTGGGCAACTCTGCAGTAGAGGTTACTAGAAGACAGAATGCATAAATGGAAGCTGATGCTTAATTTATGTAGAATTTTTTATAAGGTTTATTGTAAAGTATGAAAATGAATAGAGTTGAGAGTAACATATTTTAGTGAGTACAACTAACATTGCTGATTTATAATTAAATGTGATTTTGGCTGAGAGGGGAGTCTAGTGATGTAAATATCAATTGAAAGTAAAAGAGAGAATAATCTAGGGACTATATAAATAGTGATTTCAGTGGTAGATGAAGATTGTGGTTAATAGTATAAATATAAGAATGTTCTTCTTTTTCAAAGTTAAGAATATAATGATAAATGGCAAAATTACAAATATGTAACTTACGGATGATAGTTAACAGTAATATTGTAATATTTTTATAGCAATGGCAAAGAAGATATTATATCAATATCAAAATAAGGGAGTAAAAGGGGGTATGCGATTTTTCCTTTTGGAGTACTGAGAACTCAAAAATTGACTGGGATGATGATAACAGAACCCTGGGACCCCCTGAGAACACTGAGTGTACACTTTGAATAGATAATACAAAGCATAGAACTGTATAATAGAGGGAATCCAGTGGTGGAAGATGGACTGTGGTTAACAAGACAAATATGAGAATGTTCACTCATGAGCTACAACAAATGTATAGTGCTAATATAGAGTGTTAATAATAGGGTGGGTTGGGGGAAAAATACACCAAATGTAAGATATGGATTTAGTAGTAATATTTTGACGATGGTCTTTCATAATTTGTAACAAATGTTTCACATCAATGCAAGGTGTTGGTGGTGGAGTGATGTATGGGAGCCCTGTAAGATGTTATGCATGTTTGTTTTGTAAGTTCACAACTTTTACTATACACTTATGATTTATATATGTATGAATGATATACTTAAATAATTTTTTAAATGAAAAAAAGCTAAAAAAGAAAAATCACTTGGAGTGTAAAATATAAATAATTAGGCAGAAATCTAACAAAACAGGTCCAGAACTTATGTCCTGAAAACTATACAAGGTTGGTGAGCATACTCAAATAAGATTTAAATAAATGGACAGGTGCATGGTTTTAAAATTCTGGAAGACACAACATGGCAAAGGTGTTGGTTTTTATCAAACTGATATGCAGATTTAATACAATTTCTTGTCAAACTCTCAGCAAGATTTCTATAGATATATTCAAAAATATTCTAAAATTTATATGGAAAGACAAAGGAACCAAAATAAAATGATTTTGAAAAAGAAGAATAATTTGGAAGGAATAAGTCTACTTGATTTCAAGACATAGAGCCTCAATAATGAATTGTAGAGGAATAGACATAGAGGCAGATGTAACAAAACAAAGTCAAGAAATTGGTCCACATAAATAGGACCAACTGTTATTGACAAAGGTGAAAATGTATTCAATGGATTTAAGATAGCCTTTTCAAAAACAGTGCTGGAACAATTGTTCATCCATAGATTAAAAAAATCCTCAATCTAAGTTTCATATTTTATTCAAAAATTAAGTCAAAAGGCATTACAGACAAATTAAAGATGTAAAACTATATGATTTTTTAAAAAAATAGGAGCATGTCTTTAGGATCCATGGCTAGGCAAAGAATTCTTAGAGTTGACAACAAAAGCATGACTGCTAAAAGGAAAAATTGATACAGTGAACTTTGTCAAAATTAAAACCTTTATTCTGTGAAAAACCCTGTTAAGGAGATGAAAAGACAAGATACACTCTTGGAGAAGATATTTGGAAACCCCATATACATCAAAAGACTAGTATGCTGTATATTGTATATAGAATACATATATATATCACTCAAGTTTAACAATTAAAAAATCCAATTATAAAAAGACAAAGAGGATATACAGATGGCAAATAAGCACATGAGAAGATGTTGACCATCACTATCCCTTTGTGCCAAATTAAAACCACAATGATATATCACAGTGCACCCATCGGAATGTCTTAAAAAACAGGGAAAGCATGAAATGCTGGTGAGCATATGGAGAAATTGGATGACTCATGGATTGCTGGTGGGAGCATCAAATGGTCCAGCCCTTCTGGAATGCAGTTGGCAGTTCTGTAAGAAATGAAACGTGCAACTACCAATGAACTTAGCAATCACACCCCTGGGCATATTTGACCTGAGAAATGAAAAATTATGTTTACATAAAATGTGTACATGGATGTTTATAGCATCTGTATTTGTAATAGCCCCAAACGGAGGACAACACAGATGCCTTTCAATGGGTGAATGGGCAAACAAACTGGGACATATCCATACCATGGAAAAAATCTCAGCAATAAAACTCTGGATGCACACAACAACCTGGATGGATCTTTAGGGAAGTAGACTGAGTGAAAAAAATCCAATCCCAAAAGGTAACATACCATATGATCCAAATTGCATAACTTTCATAAAATGGCAAAATTATAGAAATGGAGAACAGATGAGTGGTTGCCAGTGTTAATTAGGGGCTGGAGGTGGAAAGGAAGTGGATGTGTCTATAAAATATCAGCACGGGGGATCCTTGTGGTGAAGAAAACGTTCTGTGTTTTGACTCTATCATGTCAGTGTCCCGCTTGTGATATTGAACCATAGTTTACAAGATGTTACCATTTGGGGAAGCTGGGTAAAGGGTACACAACATCTATCTGTATATGTGAATCTCTAATTACCACCAAATAGTAAGTTTGATTTACAAAATCCATGAGGAAAAAAAGATATTTTATATAAGGTAGTTATACTCTTATTTTAGAAACAATTAGAAAACAGATTAGAAGTAAAAAGAAATTTCAAACATCAAAAATTCTATACAGGTATACCTGGCTACCTAGCTTTCCAGGTATAACATACATATAGATATATGTAAATATATACACACACACACACAAACATGTTCTTTCTTTGCAATAAGAATATAATACACATAGTCTTTTATAAACTTCTTTTTCATTTAAACATGTAATATTTTCTCCTGTCACTAAATATTCTTCTACAATGTTTATTTTCATGACTGCATCATTTCATAATGCAGAAGTTCCTTCAAATAACTAACAAATGCCTTTTTTAGCCAATTGTGTTATTTTCAATTTTATATACATAAGCTTATAGCAAACATCCCTGTGCACAAATGCTTTGTCAGCATTTGCTGTGTCAATGCGTATGAATATTTTTAAGTGGTTTAAGACATTTCATTCACTGCTGTATCTTCAACGTCCTTTGGTCAGACTAGAAACTTGCTAATTGCATGTTTAGTGAATGAATGAATAAAACATTGCCAATTTGTCCTGCAATATGGTCATGACAATTTGAAATCCCAATTTTCCCAAATTTGATTATCATTTTCAAAATCCTGGCTTATTTAGGCAAAGCATTTTGTTATTAAAATCAGCTTTCTTTTTCTTTAGTAATGAGATGTAACACATTTTCAAAAGTTGAATGCCCATTTGTGTTTTCTGTTTTATGGATTTGTGGATTTTGCCATTGTTTCTATTGGATAATATGTTTTATATTTAAGAGCCCTTTATATAATACATGATATCACTCCTTTATCATAAATGTTGCAAATATTTTCCCAATTCATCTTTTGCCTTTTAATGTTCTCTGAGTACATACATAGATTTTGTATGTTCAATAACCTCTAACAACATTCTTAAGAAATAACTGCAAGGTGGACATCCCTTACTTGTTTTAAATGCTTACTTACTCGTATCCCTTAAATCCAATAACTTTTTGAAGCATCCCTCACATTGATTAAGTTTCCTCTCTTGGAATACACCTTAATGGGGTATTGAACACAAAATTTTCCTTTCAATGTATAATATTATTGCATTTCTTGACCAGGGTCTAAAATTATAGGCATTAAATTCCTTAAATGTGACTGGTAGCAGAAAGATCAGGGTGTCCATTGGTGCTTTAGCTAATTTCAGTGAGGATCTCATCAAATTCAATTGCCAATGGAAATCTGAATCTTTATAAAAAGGGGTATGGGGTGTCTTTAGAAGTATATTCACACCATTCAAAGCATAAACAAGCACATAAGTTATTCTATTCTCTTTAATTTTGTTCAATGAACCTCCTGGAAAATACAACCACAGAAGACCTGAATTTAAGAGTAACAATCTCAGTTAAAGAGGAAATCATGTGACTAAACCCTTCTCTAACCAGAATCCAGTATTTTGCAAAGTATGGTCCACAGACTACTTCTGTCAGAATCCCCTGATATTCTCAGATTTCTGGGACTCAGAATTTCTGTGGCCTGGGATTCTTTATTTATAAGAGACTCCAGACTAAAAGTTGGAAAAGCTTTGCCATAAGCCAGCATTGCCAAATGGTGGTCTATAAGAGTCTAAGTAAAATTTTCTTCTGTGTCTGATCATGGGGTTTCCTTCCTGACTAGGTAAATAATAATTAGCTTATTCTTTGGTCCTCATCTATATCTGGGAGAGAATCATAATATATAGGAAAACAATGATAACTTCTTTGGGAAACACACTCTCCCTTTCAATATAATGGCTGTTAAGAACTTGACACTGGCATGATGAGGTCGAGGAGTGAAGACAGAAATGGAATGAGGTTTTATCTCATTATAAGGTTCCAGGTGATCTGGGTTGAATTGTGTCCTTTCAAAAGATTTGTTGCTGTCCTGACCCCAAGGACCTTAGAATGTGAACTTGTTGGGTCATTACAGGGGAACTCAGGCACATTGAAATGAGGTCATCCTGGAGTAGGGTAGTTCCTTAATCCAATAGGTTGGGAGAGGAGACATAGAGAGAGATGACCATGTGATGGCAGAAGCCAAGATCGAGGTATGCCACAAACTGAGGGGTGCCAAAGATTGCTGGCCACCACCAGCATGGAACAGTCTTCCCTACAGACCTCTGAGGGAGCACAGCCCTGCTGTCACCTTGATTTCAGACCTCTAGGCTCCAGAACTGTGAGGCAATGAAGTTCTGTTGTTTTAAGCCATCAAGCCATCCAATGTGTGGTAGCTTCCTAGCAAACTATGATGCCAGGGAAGACTGGATCAACATTTACGTGCTGCTGACCGCATTGCAGACCTGGAGTAGCCAACCGTGGGAGGAAGTGAGCTGATCTGGGAGTGAAGGTGGCAGTGAGAAGAGTAGAGAGAGTGAGCGGTGTTTGCACAGTGCTTAACCAAAGGAAGAAGTTAATAACCATAAATCATGGTCAAGCAGGAGCCTGTAAATTCAGCCCCTTTCTCAGTAGGTTTTTGAAAAATGAGTGAAATTCCAGAAAAGCAGACGTGTGTGTATATGTTTGTGCATGTGTGTGAATGTGTGTTAGAAGTACAAAGCAGAGCAGCAGGGATATTAGGCAGAGCAAGATAATATCTAAGTAATTTTACCTTTGCTCCACTTGCCTTCCCTAGCTGAGATGGATGCAACCAACCAAACCAGCCTTAGTGGCTCAGCTGTGAGTCTGTTACCAAAATGACTCTGCTCACAGACCACCCTGCCCTATGTAGAGTGGTCCAAGACAATTTGAATTGTCTCACTTTTAACATCAAATTACCCTCTAGGAAGAAATGATCATCAGTCCTCTCTTTTGCAAGAGTGTGATTATTGAGGCTGAGAATGGAGTGCAGTAGAGGTGGATAGTCAACAGAGGAAGGAAATTCTAAGGGAAAACTCAAAATCCCCTCCCTTCCAACCTTCCATCTCAAGAGGAGAGCTCTGACAGAACCTCATGGAGTCTGTATTAGTCAGCCAAAGGGGTGCTGATGTAAAGTACCAGAAATCTGTTGGCTTTTATAAAGGGTATTTATTTGGGGTACAAACTTACAGTGACAAGTCCCTAAAGAGTACAACTCAAGGTTACTTCCTCACCCAAAGTCAGTTGCCACGTGTTGAAGCAAGATGGCAGGTGATATTTGCAAGGGTTCAGTCTTCCTCTTTCCTCTTAAGGCTCCGTGGGCCCAGCTTCTTCTGATCTCAGCTGTAGGCTGGCATAAGGCTCAGCTGCTCTGTTCTCTTCAACTGCAAACTATCAGGTGAATGGCTCACCTCTCTCTGGGGCCCCAGTCTCAAGTTCTTTCCTCTTCCATGTCTATGGAGCGCTCTCTATTCCTCTGTGTATCCTCTCCTGTGTATGTACTTCTGTGTGTCTCCTTGATTGAATGTCCATTTATATAGCCCACAAAGGGGGCAGGGACTCAAATTGAGTAACCCTAATGACATGGTCAAATCAAAGCCCTAATCTGGATTTAATCAAGTAAACAAAAAACCCTTGAATTTAAATCAGTCAAAGGTATCATGCCCAGAGGAACAGACCAGTTGACAAACATAATCAATATCTCCTTTTGGAATTCATAAATAATATCAGACTACCATAGAGTCCTTGGGCTCACAGAGACCACAAGGCCTTGGCAGAAGATGACTGGAGTAATGGAATTAGCGACACCCCACTCTTCCTCTTTTAATCCTTAGATCTACTTATTATGCAGATATTTCTCTATCTGCTCATTATCAGGAATTGTCTTGTTGCCTTAAGACATGGGCCTCTAGGTGCTTCCCTCTCAAGACACAACCTTAGGCTGGGAAGTAACCAGAGTGGTAATAGGGGAAAGAAGCACAGGGTGAGATGCTTAGAAACTCCTTGGCCATGGTGTGACCTGGAGAGGCCAGGGGAGGTTTCAAAAGTCATGTTGTCCTGGAACCATGGTGGGAGAACCAGAGCTCTGGTCTATGACTAAAGAGAGCATTGTCCAGTGTGTGTTCTGGATGATCAAAGTAGGTTATCGCAAGAATCTAACATGGTGGCCATGTGAAGATTGGGGGATTAGGATTCCAGACAACCCATATCCAACATAAGACACAACTAATGGAGTCTAAAGAGGGGCAGGGGGCACCCAGTGTGGAGTATGATTCTTTGATCTGATGTTTCTGACTTGGTTCCTGTAGTTTTCATGTACCTGTATCAGATGAACAAAGGAAGCAGATTAGATGCTAAGCAGGGAAGGGGAAGTCATTCCAGCAAGACCTCCAGCAGAAAAGCAAATGTATGCCTGGATGAGTTCACCAGATCTAGTTAAGAGATGTGAATATGTCCAATTTTTACCGAGACTGTAAATAGAGAGAAACTAGAGTCTTCTAGGGATTGGTAGCGTGTGTTCCTGGAGTCTATACTTTAGGTCTAATTCAAATTTTATAAATAGCAACTGAGCTTTGTGAATTCATGAGTAGGAGGCAATGTGGAGACAATGCTTACTTGTTAGCTGGAGGCTGTGAAGACCTGACTTTTGGCTGCAGTGTATAGATGATGTATTTGTCAGCTGATGCAAAACACCAGAAATCTGTTGGCTTTTTAAAATGGTATTTATTTGGGGTAGAAGCTTACAGTTACCAGGCCATAAATCATAAGTTTCTTTCCTCACCAAAGTCTTTTGCCACGTGTTGGAGCAAGATGGCTGCAAGGGTTCAGGTTTCCCCCTCCTCCCAAGGCTCCATGGTCCCAGCTTCTTCCAATATAAGCTGTAGGCTAGGATAAGTCTCGTCTCTCTCCCAGGGTTCGTTTCTCTCTGGGCTCAGATGCTCTGCTCTCTCCACAAGGCCAGATGTACACTGTAAGGCTAATGGCTCATCTCTCTTCCTGGGGCCTCTGCCATGTCTAATGGAGCCTTCTCTCCTTCCTCATGCATCTGCTTCTCTGTGTATTTACTTCCCATGGCTCCAGCATTACAACTCCAACTAACTCACCCACCTGGTCGTTTTCTCTGTGAGTCCCTGACCAACAAGGGGGCGGGTACACAACGTCCTACTGTCGTGGCCCTATCAAAGCCTTAATCATAATTTAATCAAGTAAGAGTGAAATCTCTGAACAATCTAATGTACCCAGAGGAAAATACCAATTAACAAACATAATCTAATATTTATTTTAGGAATTCATAAATAATATCAAACTGCTACAGATGGGTGTATGTGTAGAAAAATGCCCTCATTTTAAGAATCTCTTCTTTAACTCAGTCTATCCATCTTTATCTATCTATCTATCTACTATCTATCTAGCTATCATTTTCCTATCTATCTAATCTATCTATCTATCTATCTATCTATCTATCTATCTATCTATCATCTTCATATCTATCTATCTATCTATCTATGATCTCTCTATCCATCTGAAATGTCCTGTTTTCTAAATGTTTGCAATTTATTATTTTATGAATGAGATGAGACATGGAGGATTATTTCCAATATGTAGATCAGAAACCTTAGATCTCACAAAGTTAAGCAATTTTTGTTAAATTGCACAGCCCAGTAAAGTTGAAACATGGGGCAGGCCTTCTCACTCCAAGTGATTGTGTACAACAGACTTGGCAATTCCATTCGCACTGTGTCTGGCACGTTGCAGGTGCTCAAAATAGAGTGTAGAGTTAGAAAAGAGCTGTCTAAAAGTCTTTGGGTCCTTGGGTTGTGATCCCTTTCTCTCTTATTTCTTAGATCTGCTGCATCAGCCTAGGCAGGTACTAAATTTTTCCCCTGCCAATTGTTCCTCAGTTACTTTGTGTCCCCCCTGAGTGGCCTTCTATAGTTTCTCCATCAAGCTCTTCACTAACCCTGCTAAGGAGCAAATATTTTCATTGGAACAATATGAAACGTGGCATTCCTTATAGATTCTGGCAGAAAATTAGTGGTATTAGTAGCTAGCTCAGCACAACTGAGCTACCTGGAAGCAGTAAGCTGAGGGACGACACAGAGTCACAGTGGTCTAATGATGGCTATTGGAGAGGAAACGACAGATTGGAGGCCCATAAATCAGTCTGAACACAGGGATGGCTACTGAAACCTCAGGAGATGCTTGAGCTCAGCTGAGCCTTGTTCACGTGTGTGTGTTTTACTGGACCATTACTTTTTGTAACATGAGGAAATACAGCGATTTATATACAGAAAGTCTTAGAAGGCTGAGACCCCTGCAGGCTGGAAAATAGCTGGGAAAATATGAAGTTCATCTTCCGGTTCCAGAGCTCCCAGGTCCATGATTATTCCATGGTCTGGCATTTACTCCCTATTTTAGGTGTTTGTCAAAATCAAGGGTGGCTCCAGTTGTTAAGCTTGTCTCACTTGTTTTTTAATCTGCAATGAGCAATGAGGCAGAAAGTTAAAGAAAACAAGAGACTGACCTCTAGTAAAGGCCTTTGTATTCTCCAATGCAAGCATATAACCAACAGCCCCTCACCCCCTGCTTATAGGTTTCCTTTCTTTCAAATATTCATCAAAACAGAGCAATCAACAAGAAGGTTTTACTATAATATAAATTTGTTTCAAAACTGGAGTGTTTTCTAATTCTTTTAATAGTTTCCTCCGGAGAAGAAGTGATCGGCAGCACTGATGCACGATACAAAGTCCACGATTTACGTGAGGCAGACTTAAGATGCAGCTTCTCTCTCTTCTTTCACAGAAACATTAAACACGGAGTTGGCACAACTTGCCAACAGAAACTTCTTACATGAACTTTTTAAGCATTACATATTATATTTTTGAAACCATGTAAAAGGTATCTTTTGCAAAAAAAAAAGATGCAAACATATTTTGATGTGTCTTACTTAAGAATGATAGTTAATAGTTAATAGTCACAATTTATTATGTCCATCTATTTTTTTCAAAAAAAATTTCCTTCCTTTTTGGAAATAGGAGAGTAAGAAGACTTCGGGTCCATTTGGAGGCGTTTGCCCAGGGGTTCCTGGAAGACACCCACATTTGAAATGTCAGCAACCACTGGTTTATGATTGAAGGTGCTATCAAGGTGGGTATGGAAACCTCTGCTAGAGTCTTCTTTGTGATCCCTAATTGGTATAAGTCTTTTCTGAAGTGTTCCTCCTTGCACTCCTAGAGGAAGGTGGCAGCTTGACAAGCTGTCACTGAGATTCGAATGGGAAGGGTGCATTTCCTAGGACAACTGGGTGACACTTCCAAATTGCTGAAATAATCTATTGGTCTTCAGACAGAGGCATATTTGACACCACTGCTATGGGTTGTCGGGTTTTTTCTTATGTGGCTGAGAAGTTTACACACACATACAAACATATCATGATGCCCATTCTCTGTGATAATTCACTTCACTGAGAGAATGGAAATTAGTTGCAGACATAGAAGCTAAGCCAGGAGGGAAAAGAGGATCATGAGCCAGTAAAGGGGCCATGGCCTACCTTATCCTAACTATGTCAGAAAGTAAAATGAGGTAGCAGTTTCTGCAAAATCCAATTCCAACATCATGGAAGACTAGGGGAACTGTCCCTGATGCTTCTGCAAAGATTGCCCTGGAAACAGCCTTTTCATTTTTGCCAGATCTGGTTCACATCTGCAGATCAGCTAAGAACATTCTGCTCTGTCAACCACTTTCATCTTGACCCCTTTTCATGGTCAACCATTTAAACTCAACTCATCAAGGATATATGTCCAGGTCCAAATGTCCTCGCATCTTACTTTAAACTGGATGAAGTGGCTCTTCCTGGTCCCAACTTTCCTGTTTTCCCACTTAGTACATACAATTCAACCTTATTATTATTAGCAATAAAATTAGGAGACACTTCGAAGGGAATGTGGCCGAGAGTTTTCAGTTCTGGGGCTCTAACTTTTGGCTCTACATCGCACCAGGAAGAGAAGCTCTGATCACGCTCCTCTGGAAACATTCTGCAAATGCTTTCACGCAGATCTGGGTGGAGAACTTCAGGGGCACGTGACTCCCAAGTAGTGAGGCTAGAACAGGTGCTTCCACCCCTCCGCCAATCAGTATCTGGTTGGAAATTTCAGGAGATTTTTGATTTTCTCACTTGTCCGACACTTAAAGGGGATCAGAATTAAGAAAAGTATTTTGATCTGCACTATGGCATAGAGGAAGCTGCTCGTAACTTAAGACAGTTGGGTATAACTTGTATTAGAATCATTGGTTTATTAAACTGAAAATGCAGTGTGGAGTTTCAAGTGCTTATTGGATCTAATGATGTGTCTATCTCTCTCCACAGAGGGATGAGGTTTTGCCCGAAGTGGTGATTACTTTCTCTGAAATTTTGAGGGAAATAAAGTGTGATAGTGAATAAGCAAATTTTCAAATGAAAATGTCTTGCCTTAGGTAAGCAATGTTAGTTGGTTATATACCCATGATTTAAATTACTAGGTAGGAGGCATCAAGGAAAACAAACCTCCTCTTTTCCCCCCAGCTAATAAACAAATGCTTCCTTTGGGTTATTTACTTCGAAAGAAATAACCAGCTAATATTTCTATCAAAGTAAGGTTGACCTGTTCTTAACAAATGTCAGGATTATAAGCCAAATAGTCAGAATCTTTTATCCTGCCCTAAATTCCTATTTTAGTTGACCCGGGCCATGCTCTGAGCAATCTCTGGCAAAGCCAACTAAACACGGAGGTCATAAATAAAGACATTGTCACTTGCTAAGACACCTAGCTTCTTCCTGGAGTAGCTGGAAACTGGCGATAACAAACCACAATGACTCTGGGCTTAGAAATGGATTTGAATTTTGTTATTACACGTTTTGTGATTTCGGCACTTTTGCAGGTAAAAATATGTCAAAGGGTAATATTTCTCAAGGACAGTCAGTGCTAAATCAATATTAATTAAACGGGCTTATTCTTATTTAACAAAGCACTGAAGTGTGGAGGTTGGGAGTCTGCTGTGACCATTTTCTCTAATTTTCTTCTGCCATTCGGCAGGTCAGGTAAGACTTCCAATTCCCATTCTTCAGCAGTTTAAAAATATAGTCCATTTTCAGCGCAGGTTGCTTAGCTAGTGATGTACTTACTGTGGCTTGGTCATGGCAGCACTAGGGATAAAGCTCAATTATTAAGCAGAGGGGAACTAAGAGGAGCAACTGTGAAGACAATAGAAACTTTGCATCAAGAAAAAATTGGATTTCAGTTCTTTTAATCAACTCACAAACCCCAAAGAGTGTGACAGCACACAGGCTTGGGATAACAAGTACCATCTTTGCTTTGAACATTTGAAAACAATCATATATGGACGAGCTGAATTGTGGAAATTCAGTCCAAGTAGCCTGTGCCTAACCATTCCATATCTGCTAAGGTCTTGGATCCCCAATCCTAACTTTGCAACACCTAAGTTACATCAAGGAAAGGAATGTTCCATGAAAAGTAAAAGGTTTCCCTGTGCATTAGGTAGATTTGGGGATAATAGCTTTAAAGATCTGATAGAAACTGCCCTTGTTCTTATGTCATTTTCTTCATTAGACATATTAAAGCTGGAAATATATAAGAATTTGAAACTGATGATTGTCAGGATATCTGACTATTTCAGTGGTAATTTTGTTATCTTAAGAATCAACTTCAGATTTAATATGAAGCCACATAAAGGCATTTAATTGTATTAAGGAATGTGAAGGTCATGAGAAAAAAAAATGTTCAGTGACCAGTAATCAAATTAAGCATCAGCCTTTGCATAGTACTCATACCTGGCATCAGACCTAAGGGGCTCGGAGGTACTAAGCGAGAGTTACAGCCACTCAAACATTGATGGGAAACCCTTTCATTTTCTTACCTTGCCTGAAGAAACAAAAATATTACCTCTCCTCAGGAAACACAGGCAAACCTGGACTTTCATTATTGGGCCAGTTCCACTTCACGCTCTAAGCTGATGTCCTTAAAGCAGCACCTCCCTGGAACCCTGCTTGGTCCTAGGAGACCCTTAGTCATCACAGGTTATTAACCGGACAACAGCTCAGTATCTGGAATGCAGGTTGTTTTCTCCCCAACTCTCCTGTCCAAGAAGCCAGACATTAATAACCATCGAGAGGTCACTAAGACCTTCAGTCAGGCTTAAATGCTCTAAAATTTCAGTTGATTGATAAGTAGTATAAGAGTCAGCAACAGCAAACTAGCTTTGGTTTATACCTAGCAGATTCCCATGTAAGATAGTAGGTGGAGAAACCTCATTTTCTAAAAATACGGAAGAGGTTTGCAATAACATATCCCATATTCTGACAAATCTGTGATTTGAGAGAATAGAACGTTTCCTTTGGGAAAATGTACTGTTGTCCCCTTGCTTCTTTCTAGCATGTTGCATATATAAAAAGTAAGTAAAAGTAAATACTTCTGTAAGGACTAGAGCAACTTAAAAAAATGAAGGCTTTAAAGCAGTCGTGGAGGAATAATATGATCCAAAGATATTTTTTATTTTAATTGCTTAATCTGATGATTTATGGTGGAAGAGGGTGCTGATTTCTGAGCTGAGGGTACTAGTTGTCCTGGAATTATAACTCTGGAATAAATGGACCTCTTTAGTACTCCTGGGAATCTTTAACTTAAGCCATCATATATCTAAACCTACTTTTGTTTTCACCTTTTTCAATGAGGCCCCCTGGAAGATTAAGAAATAGACAATTAATGTGTGTATTAGCTGGCAGATTCACGTAACAGTAAGCGAAGAGTTCGCCAGATGGGACAATAGGACAGTTAGCTTCTGAGATCAGTGCTAATCTATGGTAGATGAACTACTTCCTGTTGATTTTCTTCTTCTGAGTTTCTATTCTCAAGGAATTCTCTACTAGTTGTATGGCTGGTTGACCTAGTATTTAAACAAGAAACTTTGGGTGCCATTCTTAACTTCTGAGTCTTCAAAGAAATCAGTCCACAAGTCTTGTTAATTCCATATCTCAAGTATTTTGCATATCAGTTTACTGCTCTTACTTTATTACAATCCTCCTCCAAGTCCCTTTAGCTCTTATCCTACATCCATCTCCTGACTAGAAGCTCCATACAGAGCCCCTCCAGGTTAGTCTCTAGCTCTGAGCTCCTCCAGGTTAGTCTCTAGCTTTGAGCCCCTCCAGGTTAGTCTCTAACTCTGAGCCCCTCCAGGTTAGTCTCTCTACCTCTGAGCCAGAATGATGCTGTTTTAAAGACCAAATCACTCCTATGCTGAAGGCCTTTCGATGTCTTCCTGGTGTTCTTGGGATATAACACAAAATTCTTAAGATAAGTTACTAGACCCTGAGTTATCTGACTAGTTCATCTCACTAACATCCTTCTCTGTCACTTTCTTTATTGTTCACAGTGATCTAGCCAAACTGACCTTGACAATCAAGTACTTTATTGATTCAGATCCTCTGCTCACTTCTCCACCACCCCCTTGACCTTTGCCCAATCATGCCTCAATTATTCTTCTGATTTCAAATCAATGCTGGCTCAGAGAAGCATTCCCGAGTCCTCAGACTAAGGCTACCAGTTAGGTTTTCACACCTGAATCTCTGTTGCAACAATGTATATAATGGTAATGACAATGGTATGCTCTGGTAGTTATCATTAACATTCAAGTATGCATGCAATGCCTTACACATAGTAACAGCCCATTGAATGGTTATTGAGCAAATGTTTTGTTTATTTTATTTTTTACTGCTCAACTGATTTTAAAGGGCTACACTGTGGCTCAAAATGGAACCAAATTCTCTCCTCAGAAGAAGGGGTGAAGGTGACCCAAGAATCTGATTTTAAGAATCTGTCACTCCTTTAAACAGATGAGGCTTAGCATGAGACTGAGGCCCAGTGCCAGGGGTGAAGTTAGTGTCCAGTCCGTAGGGTGGCTTGGTATTCTAGGCAGGAAGGTTTGACCTGAGGAGGCTTCAACTCTTTCCATGGGAATGATCCTTCCAGAATGCAGCTATCTTCATCCAAATGTCTTTGGGGATGACCTTAGACCTAGAAAGTTCTCCCTGGCTCTCTAAACCCAAAGGAGGAATTAAGGAGATATCCATGTAAGGAAATCATTTAGAAATAGCGCTAACACTCTAGAACTTGATTCAATGCACGATGTGTGCTTTTACAGAGAAACAACTTCACTTTTGGAATTACGTTTTGTCTCACAGGGTGATCAGGTCATTTATTGTCATATGTTGTGGCAACAGAGCATGCCTAAGAGGAAAGAAAAAGTTGTGTCCAGCTTTTCCAAGGGCTTGGAACGTTCTTAGAGCTATTCCCATCATCTATTAATGTATTATTTAAGCTAAGAAATTAAAGAGAAATTTAAAAGGTAAACACATAAAAATAAAATATGAAATAGAAATGATAAATTTTAAAAGATTGGATAAATAAAATTTAAAAAGAAAAATAGAAAAGAAAAAATCAGAACTACATTTCTATTGATTGGTAAAGTTAACTAACAGGAACAGGAATCCCAAATGCCCAGAGTTTACAGGTTTTGATGATGCACACATTAGCTGTTTGCTTCCCTTAGCAATAACGAGTGTAGACAAATCCACTCTGCATACTATTTCCTTTGTCACAGTTATCCCTCCAAACAAACAGACAAAAACAAGCAGTAAATGCATGCAAGGGAGGAAAACTTAAGACCAAAAACTGAAATCATAATGAAAATCATCAATTCCTTCTTTGCTAATTCTGGAAGCCCTGATCCAGGTTATAATCAATACTCTTACTGGATGAGTGAACAGGAAACATGCATAAAAAAACCCAATATTTTAAGAGTCAATGGTATATAGAGGTGTTGTAAAATGCAAAAATATTAAATTACAAAGGAGATGAGGTAATGACAGTAACATGGAACATAAGCTAAATTACTAGAAATCAAATAATGGTAAACAATAGGGCTAAAAAGATAAAGAGGCGGCAGGTGGTTGAGCGGAAAACATTAAATGAAGCAGCTGGGCAACGTCCAAATCTTAACAGGGAACTAGTGTGAAACAAACAAAACGAAGAATATGTTATTTTAATTTCCTCTTGTTTCTATGGAGGTTAATGGAAGCCATAGACATGGCTCTAGGGGCTGCGGAAGCTGGGACAAAACTCAGTTTCTTGGAATAAGAAAGGAGCACAAAAGAGACCATGGATATCACAGAATGAGGGCCAGAGGCTCCATGAAATTTAGAGATGCAAGGGTGGGGGTCGCAATAGCCAGATACCCAGGTACCAGCAGCCAAAGAAGGATTTGAGGGAGAGCAGCTATATCTGCTAGTAGGTGTGATTAATGTTTGCTTTATCACATGTAATGGAGCCCACTTGCCTATCTCACCTTGAAATATTCTGGAAACACACACATACACATACACACACACACACTGATCACTAACGATTTGCATAGTGGTGTTTTGGAGGCACTACTGAGCCTTCAGTGCGTTATATGGAGTGGGTCATCTCATCTTCACTTCAGCCCTAACGAGGTAGGAATCATGACTTGCCCCATTTAACACATGAGGAAACTGAGTAGTAGCAAAATTAATGAACTCGTCCAGGATAACAGAACTAGAGAGTGTAGAATCTCGCTGCCAACCCTTGCGGTTGGTAACAAACGCTCTGCTCTACTGTGTCAAAGTGGTACGTGATTGGCGAGGTTCAAAAGCAGACACTTCCCATGGGAAGCCAGTCACATCCGGTTTACAGTTAATTTGAAGATCCTTCTACCTTGGTATGTTCCCTCAGACCACAAACTAATATGGGTCCAATTCTGTTTCAAACCCAAGGCAGGATGAGACGTAATTATACTAAGAGTAATTATACCAAGGCTTTGGTCAAAATACTTAGACCTCTCGATTTTGTGTCATTTCCCACCCCCCTTCCCCCAGCTGTCTGGAAAGTGCCTGCTTTTTTGAAAGAATGGAAAAATAGAAGGCCAGTCTGCTTCTTAATTTGGCATCTCCTAAAGCCTTTAGATTCAATTTAGCAAATAAGCCAAGACTGAGAATCCCCCAAAGATTTAGTGGTTCATTTCATTTCAGATTCTCACCCCCATTTACCCAATGCTTAGCCAGCTCATGACCAAGGAGACAGATGCGTCCCTCTGTAGGGACATGAGTTTGCTTTCACCCAGACTGCTGGTTCCCTGTCCTGCTGGCTGGGTATCCAGTGGCTGCTGTCCCTGTGGACTCCCAGGCCATGCTCACTTGCTCCATGCTTATTTTAATGAGATGTGTAAAAGAAAGTAAGGAGTAACTAACTTCAAAAGAAAATACAGCAAAAAAAAAATGTAGTAAAGGCAGATCCTTCTTAGTTTTGGTTCATCACAGTGCCATTTAATCACAGCTTTCCACACCCACCATCACCCATAAGAAAAAGCTCAGATTCCTTATCTTGACCTTCCATGGCCTTCCATGACCTGGTGCCATCTTCCCACTTGTACCTCTTGATGACCACACTTTTCTCTACAAGTATTTCACCAGTCAGGTGGGTGTCTATACTCTATGGCTTCCTTTACCATGCCATGCTCTTCCCCTGCATGTTTCCTTCTCCCAGCTTTTGTTTGAGTTGTAGATGTAGTGGCTCACCCCCAGGTCAGGACCCTGCACTTGGCAGAAGAGCAGCTTGTTCAAGGCAAGAGAGTCCTGTCCTTGGCCCACATTTACCTTTGTTTGGAGACCACCAGAACTCTAGAAATGCAATCCCCAGTTCTCTTCCCCAGGGGCAGAAATGAATGGAGAAATGAACATATCTCTGTTGTCCATTTGTCGACTAGTGGCTCATCCCCTCCTGGTCTCCAAGCCTCTGATGTGAGAGCAGGAACAGGCAGCCAGGAGGATGAAGCTTGGCTTCCCGGGTGAGGAAAGCACCATTCCACTCCAGAATGCCTTCTTCTCATGCTGGTTCAGGAATGGTGTTAACTCCCTGCCCGCATTTCCTTTATAATCATGAGTGGTCAATCTGCTAAGAGGGGTTACTAGCATTCTGTCTGGCAGACCAATGGGACTCACCCATCTTAACGTTCCTTGATCTGCTCGCCAGGCTTCCACTGGCAGTGGCCACTCCAGTCCTCACCAGTGGCAGGACCACCATCCACCCCAAGGTCTGGAACCCAGCCATGAGAGTTCAGGGTGTTGACAGGTCGTTTTTGGTCATCAGTGGGCTGAGTGGATGGAAGAAAGCTGAAGGCAATCTAGTGAGGTCCAATATAAAATCAAGGTACTGGGATTTTTAAAATAATAAATCATCAAGGATTTTAGACTTACACAACGAGACAGAATAACATAATAAACACTCTGTGCAGCACATGCAGCTGTACATCCCTCGTCAATTGCATTACAACGTGCCCAGGATCCTGATTTGCTGTTATTACACCTCTGCTTTTCTTGATGAAGTTGCTACCCATGTAAGCACTCCTAAAGAACATATGGTATCTATTTTCATGTTTTCAAACATCGTGTATATTGTATTATGCTGACAATATTCTCCTGTATTTTGCTTGGTTTTTGTTTGTTGTTGTTGTTGTTTTTTGCTAACTGAGATTTATTCATGTTGATTTTTGTAGCTCTGTTTCATTTATCTTCAGTACTATAGGGTATTGCTTTATGTGAATATATTACAATTTATCTATTCTCTTGTTTGACATTTAGGTAGTTTCCAAGCTTTTTTTTTTTTCCTTCTTTTATGCTGAATGCAGCTAGTACCATTTTTACATGTAGCATTGTAATGCAATTTCAAGATGGTTTATAGAATATGGGTACTAATATGCATTTGCTGGGTGGTAGGGTGTCTAAATCTTCAACTTTACCAGAAATTTCCAAGTAGTTTTCAAAGCTTTTGTAGCAATTTATATTCCCACCAGCAGTGCATAAGAGTATCTCGGTCTCTACACCTTCATCAGTACTAGGAATTGTCTTACTTTAAATTTTTTGTTGATTTGCTGGTGGGAAACAATATTGCACTGTGGTTCTAATTTGAATTTCTTCCATTATCAGTGATATTGAATGTCTTTTGTATATGTGTCTTGGCCATTCCTATTTCCTTTTCTGTGAATTCCTAAGAATAGTGCTTCTCTGTCCCTCTCTCTGCCCTCAAGTCATTCCTTAAATTTGCCAAGTTGCTAGTTTCTCTCTCTGGGACAAACCTTGGAGTTTCCTTCCTGGTTTTTCTGTAAAGATATGAGCACAGAGATGCCTTTCTCTATTTCTCTTAGCATGAGTTCTGTTACTCTGTCTCCAAACTCCTTGCCCAAGGTCCAGACGAACCTATCAATACTCAGAAATGTGCCTCATTTCTATCCCTTTGGCAATTTTCTTATATAATCATTAGCAGAGAGAGGATGAGAAGGGCTGGAAACTGAGGTCTCTAGTGGGCTGAGGGCTGAATGCTGCTGCTTTATAAAAATGAAAGCAGTAGAATGAGGACCCACGGCATATGGCATGATTAATTTAAATAATAATTTTCCACCACAATCTAAATAGAGTTGTCTGAATCAGATTATTTCATAAACTGTATAATACAAAACTAAGGAGGATTTGGTACTTAGAAGAGGGAAAAAGTGGGATGTTTTAATCAGTGTGCAAAGATTTTTTCCCTCGTTTTAGTGTGTCCTGTGACATAGCTGCTCTGCCATCACAAAGAAGATGAGACCCTCCTCTCCGCTTTTCTTAGCCTTTTTAGTTCTGCGACTGGGTTGCTATTTGGGAGACAAGAGAGGAGTATTTAGTCAGTAAAGCCAAGCCAGTAAACAAATGAAAAAGCTAGAAGGTGGGTGTTTAAGGGCGGAAAATAAAGAGGAATACCCAGTTGGTGAGTTTGGGGAGGGGCTCAGGAGCAGGTATGGAGTAGCTGTGGGTTCTGGAATTTCTAGGGGTGGAGGACCATTGGATAAATCGGTTTCACTACTGTAAGGTATTACTTGCATCTCCCTTTGTGTTCTTTGAGAGATGCAAAGGAGGTTGTGGAATCACTGTTGCAATTAACTTGACAGATCTGCTGATACTCTGACATTTGCTAGGGTTACTTAAGTGTTATCACAGCACCTAGGACTCACTAGACGTCCCACATTCTTGACCTTGAAACCTAAAGACTGAATCCAGACTTCTAGTCCAGATGTCATTGTAGGTTCATTAATGTTGAATTTGTGTCCTCTCAGATTTGACACACAGCCTGGTATCATAGAATGAGCATTTACATTTGATTTTAAAAACTCCAGGATCTGGCTTTTCTCAGCCATTAGCTTTCAGGGTGACTTTAACCTCTTTAGAGATGCCTTTGCCTGGGTACCGTGGCACTAAGTGCCCTTTCCATGACTGTCAGACAGGATTATTGTGAAGATCCACTGGGGCTGTTTATGTTCTGAAATCTAAGCAGAGCTAATCACTGCTTACATGATGGCTTGTGCTGGAGGGTGACTGTGCCCTGTGACTTGGGGTTGTTGCTACACTGATGGAGAAAGGTACATACTGTTAGTCTACAGCTACGAGGCTCTACACAAAAGAGACTGCACAAAAATTAGCCTGGAGAAATAATAGAAATAAAATGAAAACTACCTGTGTATACTATGACTGTGTGTCCTGGATCTGGAATTTTACTACAGGAGAACATTTTGTCCACATTTATGAGGAGACCTCCCATTTAGATACCTACTGTGCAGAGAGAACAGCTGTAAATTACCAACAGTGACAAAGGGACCAGTGTGAAGCAAGGAGTCAACCAGCGCTCCCTGCTGCAGGCATCTTCTCTCCAGCTACAAATGTTTTTCAAAGGATGAGGGGCACGCAAGCTGGGGAAGACAAACCATTCTGTCAGGGAGGAAAATGACAAGTGTGAGATTGCTTTATTTAAAGAGAAAACCTGCCTCGTTGGAGGCATCACATGTTCCTGGGACACAGGAGAGAGAAGCACAGAGGTTTGATTGCCATTAGTACTCCTGGAATGAGAAACGAAACATTTCTTTTGAGTGATAATTTGGACCAGCAGTTGTGTCCATACACAGATAAACAGACTAACCCAACAGGGTCACAGAAACTGGGGGAAGAGAAATTCAAGTGGAGCAAAAGAATGGAAAAACACAGCCTGGGCACCCCAACCCCTGAAGGCTGGGACAACTGGCAAACCACGCAAACTACTCAAGATGAACTAGTCTATGCAAATGTGCTTATGAGAGGCAAATTACCTCTAGACCCTGGTTGTTAACCATTTTGTTTCAAAACAATTTGAGAAATTATTAAAAAGCATTGGAAACTTTTTCTTAGGGAAAAAAAAGCAGATATTCAAACAGACAGATATTTTTCATACAAATTCAGAGGGCTTAAGGATTCCTGAGATCTGTCCATGTACCTCTCCCAGGACTCCCCTGCTGAACTTCTTATTCATTTCTGTATGGTTGGTATAGTGTGATAGACACACTAAATATGGTATATGATATGATATGGCTTAATGGTATAATATGCTATATGATAATAGGGACTTCTGTAAACACTGAATTATTTGAAGAAGTAATTCTAAAGTGCATGGGTACAGGGAGGTGATCATTTTTGGGAAGACTTTGCTCAGGCTGTTGCCTCTACTGTCTTGGTACTTTATTCTGGTTCTAAATTGGAAAGGAGATATTTTATAGGGCACAGGGGTATCTATTGCTCGGTGTTATCCAAATATCAGGAATCAGGGTCGTGTAGAATCCATTATTGCTGACTCTGTTTTAAAAAAATAAAAATGCAGACCACTTCTGGGTCGCCAATACAAGGTGCCGTAGACAATGACACAGACGCTGAGCGGCACGACTCCAGGCCACCTGCCACTGCAGTGGGTTATTTTGTGAATATTGTCTCTGGGGTAAGTCAGGACAGTGGCCAGCATACATGGTTCCTCCAAGGTCATCTTCTCACCTCTATGGGCAGACATCAGGGCCACAGAGAACTCTGTGGTGGCACGGAGGTCTTCTGGTCTAGTGCTCTGTCTCCAGGCTGGTACAGGCAGCATGTAATCACACACAGGTATTTGAACCAAGGGGTAGATTCCCCTGAAATTAGCCAAAACAAAACCCGCAAATGGATCTTCAAAGTGCCCACCAGGAAGGAAAATATCTTTGTACTGGAGCTAGTGGAATATCTGGAGTAAAAATGCATGCGACTTTGAGGCTGCTATTTCCATAGCTGTGAAGACAGGCTATTGAGGTTTTTTAAAAGTTATATGAAGCACTAAGTCCTAAGCAAGCTGTGGAACTAGCCAATACTAGCTCCATCTTCTTCCCCTAATGCCCCTGTCAGTGGAAAGTCAGGACCCACGTGGGTCCTGTGACAGGGCTTTTGGGTGAAGGAAAGGCCCCAGTTTCAGCTTGAGTTACAAAGTTGGTCAAATCCTGCCAGAAAGCATTTCTGTTAGGGTTCTTGTCTTTCCAACAAGGTTTTGCTTCCCTCCCTGGAAGTACTCATGGTGGGACCAGCCAGAAACGGTGAGACAGATGTTGACTTGTCATTTTTTTTTAGCAATTGGATCACTTTAGAGTAATTTCATGACTTTGGAGTGCGCACACTTCTCTCCAGAAAGGACACTGCAGATTTAGGGGGCCCCAGCGTTTCATCAGCTGCTTTCCGCAGCCACTAGAGGTACCTGTGCCAGCAGCTGGGTTCTATTTTCCAAGACCTCGTGAGGAGAAAAGAATACAAATGAACACTTACTGGCCACCTACCACTTACATCAGCACTGCCTAACCCAGCCTTCCCACGGTGGTAAGAATCTCATTTGTCCACAGGGTAATTCTCCATCATCTCTTCTTCAATTAAATGCTCCAAATCTTGCAAGTCTCTCTCTGATTAGGAGCACCCATTGGAATCCAGAAATTCATGTCAGCTTAGTTATGGGGAATAATTTAGAATAGAAAATGAGTTTGAAAGAGAAGTGAGCTGCTTGGGCTTTTGTGACAGTGCCCTGGTTGTGTACAACGTCAGATTTATGCCAGGGTCTGAGGTATCAGTGCCTTGAGGTACTTATTGCTGTTTGCTGTTCCACAGAATGGATTTTATGTCCACTTTCTGTTGCTACCTGGAGAATAATAGTAGAGAGCCATATGTTACCCTAGCAACAGCCAGGTCACCCAATTCAAGCCTTCCTCTGAGATTGTCAAAAGCACTGGACTCTGGGCTGCAGCTTCACTTACACTGTACTGTCTGCTGAGTTGCCAGTGGCTCCTTTCACTCGTTCATTCACTCGACATTGAGCCGATATTTACTGAGTGATGGACATGCAGAACATGGAGGCAGCTATGACAAGCACCGTGCCCCATAGTAACTCACAGTCCATTGGCATGAACATGGACAATTGCCATTCAACACAGCAAAAGTGCCCTGAGTGCCATGCGACTCAAGGGCAGAATGCCTAACTGCTCTGGGGGATTACGGGGCTCCCAGAAAAGGCTGTGTCTGAGCTGACTGGAGGCAGAGCGACACTTCTCCTTGTGGAAAAGCAGTAAAAGGGCTCTCAGCTGGTGGAAGCATCACAAGGAGAGGCTGGAAGGGCTGCCGGAACCTGGGCATAGTTGGGGGTCAGGGTATGGGTCTAGGCAGAGAGGGAAGTCCTGCCCAGTGGGGCATGGGGCACATCTTGGGCTTTATTCTTCAGCTTTGATCACTTTGCCCTTGTCCTTTGGCTCAAAACAAACATCTTGCAATAAAGTAAAGGAAGATAAATATGGGAGAAGGACAAAGAGTGCCTTTTCCAAGAGCCTTGTGTAGTTGAAGAGTCTGCTAGAGCGAGGGCCCTGGCCTTGTCTGGTGGGTGGGAGCTGCAGGTTTCTGAACAATAACATTAAATGAACCGAGATATATTCTGTGGTAGACAATGGAAAGAATTCTTAACGAAAGGAGCACATCATCTGGACTATTATAAGGCCTGAAAGAGTTTTTCTCTGAAGACTAAAAGGGGAAAATGGAATTTTATCTCTCTGATTATTTTAAAAAGAAACTTATACTAAGGCATGATTCCAGCAGAACCTGTCTAGCTTCTTCATTTTTATTAATATGATCATATTTATCTAAAAATTGATAGGTACGAATATTGACTTTTCTGGGCTTTGTAGAAAATAGACAAGGAACATATGGAAAATGCCCATCGCAGGAGCTGGCGTATAATATAGAATCAGAAAGTGTCCATTCCTAGGTTTACCCTTCCCTCCCTTCTCTTTTCTTCCTCTCCTTTACTTTCCTTGATTTTATTGATGGCAAAGGGAGATACCCACCCAGCTAAGGTTTTTCAGAAGCAAGCTTTTGAATTTACCAAAATCCATGCATTGCAATATCTGCAACAGGCTCTTTCAAAATTTTCTGCTCATTTTCACCTCTATGATTGTTGACAGTAAACCTATGGAACTGAGATCCGTTTCCTGACCACATTTCCCTCCTTGTCACACATGGAGGCCTTTGTTTGCTGTGAGAAGTTATTCATAAGTTTAACTGAGAGGGCTGATACTAAGTTTGTAGAAAAACAAGATGGGAATTCCTTTGGGAAAAAAAGGAGAGGTATTGTAGTGACACCTCCAGATACCAGGAATGCTGTATGTAGTCAAAGAGAATTGACTTTAGTTCTGAATTAGAACCCAAATCTTATCTTTTCTGTCCTGCTGTGTATCCCCATGTTACAGGACAATGTGATCCTCCTAGGCCTAGGCATGGTTAAAAGACAGAACTGGGTGCTCGACCTTACTCCACAGAGAACTGGGATTGTTGGCCAGGGTGAAGAGCTTCAAGGGGACACCTAATCAAAATCAGGAAGGCAAAAACCTCCAAAACTATGGGTGTTACTAATGAATGAATGCTAGCCATTTGGCATTCTCTCAAGAAAGCCACTGTCAGAGCTGTTGTTTCCAAAGCATAGGTCTGAGTATGTGCTTAAGATTTCTTTAACTGCCCACTGTCCTCAAAATTTTAACTCTCCATTCAGGGATAAGTGAAAGTCAAGCATTTAGAATTAATTCAGAGCTCCTAAGACACAGAGCTAAGTACCAGCTTTGGCCTCCCCTTAATCTTCTCTGGGCATCCTAGATCTCCATGTAAAGCTGAAGCTGGTACTGGATCTAAGGGTGACTGCAAGATTTCTGAAGTGGCCAGTTACCCCCCTGTCATTAGGGTGCTGTCCTCCTGGCTGGATTATGAGAGTGCCCTCTGAGGAGTTTTAGATACTCTGTGGCAGCTGGTGTGAGGCTCTGGGCTGCCCCAAGGAACTGGGACTCATACTAGCATGTTCCCTCACTCACACCCTGATCTGGAAACAAGACTAATGAGCCAGCTTATGTCCAGCTCTCTGTCTGCCAACCACTGACAGACTCCAAAGGCATATTTACCTGCTCTTTCCCACACCCTTCTCAAATGCAGGGTAATATATTGTGAGCAGAGAAGGCAAACAGTTCTTTGGGCCCTTTTGTTTTCCATGTTTATTGCCTAGAAGGAAGGACCAATTTTTCCAGACAGAAAATTGGGACATGGGTGCATTACGTGCGTGTTTTCTGCCCCAAATATGTCTATACAGCAAATACTACATTGAGTATCATGGTGGAATGGAGAAAGCACAGCCATTGTTTAAAAGCAAGAAAGAGGCAGAGGGCCAGGTCAAGAATGTGTTGAAGACAACACACACACACACACACACACACACACACACACACACACAGTTTTATTGGTTCATGAACTACCTGGTAGGAAGCATGTTCTTGGTCAGTGGTTTCTAAAATGGCTTGCACACACCTAGGGGCTGCTCAAGATAATCCACTGGGATATAGATATAAAACATTAGGCCTTATATTTCTATATTTTGTCAAAGAAGAAGAATAATGACATCTCTACTGGGTCTCCACACCAGATGGTTCCACATCAAGTTTAGTCCATGAAAATCTGAGGATCCAAAATAGGGAGGGGTTGACAGTAGTGACTTATAGTCCGTTTACTTTTGGTACATGGTGAAGTTTTGCAGTTTATGTGTGCCTGGCTAAGTGGATTTATAGCTTATATAGCTTTAACTAAACTAGCCTTCTCTTAAAGGACAATGGCTTACAAATTTCCTGCAAAGAAACTGCAGATTGAAACTACTACTTAGAATGCAAGCAAACAAGAATGACAATAAAATGGCGGAGTGGATACTCTCACTCACAGAATGTGCTCTTTGTCAGCCACATGAAGACGTAAAGGCAGTGGTGATACAATAAGATCTGAAAAAAAAGTCAGCTGAAGATAAATAAATAAATAAATAAGTCCAAATCATCCAGAAGATTATTTGAAATGTCCTTAAAAACAACGTAATCTTGGGGGAGCTTTGTCTTAAGTCTATAGTGTAACTTCATAGATTGGTGAAAGGTAACACAAAGCCAGCATGATAAGGAAAATATTTTAAAATAGGATTATTTCATCTTGATTTATCCTTTTAAATTTTTCATTTTTGCCTATATTTTATAATAGTCAACATATTAGTATAGAAACATATTAAATACTTATAGAATAAGTTAACATACATACACATGTTAGAGGCAAATGTTCAAACACTTGTGAATGAGGAGCTTATCAACACACTCGAAGGCTGTTACTTTAGGGAAATATAGTAATCAGAAGGGAAAGCATCCCATGTTAAATTTAAATTTCTTTAAATTCTTGTTAGCCCACTCCTCTAGCCACCTATCACTGTAGTTTGAATCATCATAAAATGGTGAAGGAGATTATTTTAAACTTTGCTTCAAAAATTTTTCAGAAAAGTGAGTCATCAAACTGAATAAATGCCTCTTCTCTGAATGGAAAACTTGGACTTGTCATGATGTTTCATACATTGGAATGTGTTTAGCACAGGGCTTTGTTTACCACCTGCTGACAGCAGATCTGCTCTCTGTCCATGCTGGGAGGACCAGGTACATCTCAGTTTATAGGAGTTTATAGGGACTTCTATTGAGATGGGCATTTATCTTCCCTAAATGCTCTGGAGGAGAAATGCTCAGTGAAGCCCTGGAGTTCTCAGGGCATGTTCATCTATTGGGAGATTTTCCGGTTGGGAGAAGAAGGAATAATGAACTTCAGGGTGGATTAGTGGAAGGCAATGTATCTAATGACAATGCAGATGAAACTGCATTAAACGGTGAGCTTAGAGCCATACATTTTATCCAGGAGAGCAGCACGAGACTCAGTTATAGAGCGTTTTGTGGTAGTATGAGTTCCATGTGCTGGCCCAGGCACAAAGACCAAGATATTGTCAAGAGAATTGAAAACAGCCACTTCTGCCATTAAATATAGATTCAGCAAGTCTTTCAATGAATGCCTACTATGTGTCAGAGTGTTGAATTGACTAGAGGTCTGCTTACTGCAATTTAAAACCTTCAGAGAGTGGTAAATTTCCAGAGAAAATCAGCTGGTCTGATCACAGGAAACTACCAAGAAAAGAGGAATAATTATCATTGCTCATGAAAGTCATTGAGCCAAGGAGCAGGCACTAGCTTATAAGATAATAAACAACAGTAGAGAAAGAGTTGATCTAATTACGTGCATACGAGTTTGACAATAGTTTCCTCAGCCAAATGGCCCACAGCCACATGTTTGAAAGGACAGGGTCACAATAGCATAGGACAGCAAGACTCCAACCTTATTTCCTCAGAAATCCCCACAGGTATCCTCTCCAGCTGCCAACAGCTGCTTCTCCTAAGCTATCCCCTAAACTATCCCCCTCCGCCTCACTCTAGTCATGTCTTGTTTCCAGATGGGACTTGGCCGGGAGCGGAAAGCACTGTAAGATCCCAGGTAGAAAGGGATATCATACAGAAAATCACAAGACCATTGGATGGGCTGGGGAGTGACACAGAGAGCTTCTGCTGGATGTGACAGAAAAATCAGAAACCACCACCAATTACCTCAGCTGCATGCAGCACCAAGGTGGTGATTCCCTGGGGCATTCCAGAGCCGCTGGCAAGCCTCCACCATCTGCCGAAACCACCACATCTGCCCACGCCTGCCACAGAAGTCTTCTGCTTCTCTTCCAAACCTCCCAGATGGCACACGAGAGCCTCTCATTGACAAAACCCCAACCGGAACCCTGCTGGTTGGGAAATGCAGCTTGCTGGCTAGTAGCCCTTGTGACGTGAGAGAGCACAGGAGGAAAACAGTGAGAATTGCCAACAGATGACCTAGCACAACCCTCGATTCTCAGTGTTAGCCATCTTTCTGCTTCGTTGCTGTTCTTGAAGGGATCTTAGTACAAAGTTACTTAAGAATTACTTAATATAGAATGTTAATTGACATGATATCACTATCAAACCCATGTGAGCTTATATTGTATTTTTAACTAATTCAAAAGTCCAAGAAGAAAAGGTCCCCTCTGTAGCTCTAGGTAGGGTTTCTATCTACTTTATGTTCATGTCATACACCACTCCAGAGAGATTTTTATTGCTCCCCTCTACAATCTTCTCTCCACAAACCTCCTTGCTCTGCTTCTCAGCATCATTTTGCCCTCCATTACCATGGGTTGATCCACTGTCCTTCTGGGATGGCAAGTGCTCTCTTCCACCAGGAAGACACCTCTGTTACTAGGCAACAAGATAGACTTTGCACTCAGATTTTTCGTGTAAAAACAAACAGGAATAATAATCTTCAATTTGATTTAGTCTTCCAGTTTCTCTCAGAGAACTTGGGACACATTTCATGAGGACTGAGGAAAATGTGAGAGATAATGCCCTGGAAAATGTCCCAAATCACTGATCTTGGGCATAGCTGGTTCTGTAACACTTCCTCTTCAGTGGGTCAGTTCCTTCTTGTTTGCTTTGTGCCTGAAGTTAAGAGAAAGGTCTTTATTTTCACTCCCTTTGTGGAAGAAGCCAAGGAACAGTCCAGGACCTCGGATTAATGTGCTCTTGTACCTCTTCCTCCCAAGAGGACTAAATACCATGGTATGAATGAGCGGCTGGTCAGGACACAGTGAGACATGCACTGGGTTCACATGTATCCCAGCAAACACATGTTCTGAATATCAGTCTGTGTCCCTGTGGGTGTACATAGGACCCACTGTAAATAGGACCTCTTGGAGAAGTTGTTTTAGTTATGTTGTGGCCCAATTGAACATGGTAGGTCTTAATCCATATTTCTGGATGCCTTATAAAGAGAAACAGCTGGAAGCCAGAAGCCAGAGAAACATGAGAGGGGCCAGAACCAGGAAGTGAGGGGCACAGGAAGAGCTGGAGAAGGGAGAGGACTTCATCATGTGATGGAGGCAGAGAACCGCAAGGACTGCTGGCAGCCGGCACCACCACACCACAGATGACCAGGAGAAAGCAGAGCTTGCTGACACCTTCTAGCCTCAAAACCAGGAGCCAATATACTCGTGTTGCTAAGCCAAAGCTAGTCTGTGATATTCGTGACAGCAGCTCTGGCAAACTAAGACAGGCACAAATAATCTGCCCGCTTAATGTGACTTCTACTATATCTCGACAAGGAGACTTGCATTAAGCTTTGAAGAAGGGAATTTAGAAGAAAAGAAAGAAAGCCATTTATTTAAGCTGCAAGGCTAGAGAAACTCTGCTTGAAGGCTTCTCAGTCAAGCCTGAAATTATACCTCTCGGCATGGAGCAGTGGTGATCAAATGTGCTGCCTTCTCCGCCTTCCCCGGGTGTTCCTGGAGACTGAGAGCCCCTCAGAGCTGGGAAGTACGCTCACTGGGGCAATGCTATGGCATTTCCCTCTTGGTAGCCATTGCATATCATCAGTACCATAGACAGAAATAAAGAGAGGCCGTGGATTGTCACATTTACCATGCGGCTCACTTTTTCTGGGCTGATGAAGGACAATATTGATCCAGGAGACACTGGCCACAACTGACATTTCCTTCCATTATATTGAAGGAATCAGAGGGAATTTTGATAAATTGAAACAAGTCTAGATGCTTCATCTTGCAATGACATTTTGATTTTTTAAGGAAATGCATTTCTAAGCTATATCCTGCAGATAGATAACTCCACTATTCCAGTCCTTTGTTGGAATTGTATGAAAAATAATCAAACTTGCTATCATGCTTGAGTTCTAGATTTTGCAACTTGTCGTAATTCACACAGGCTATGTAATAAGGCCTGCTGGAATGGTGAGAGGGGCCACAGAGAGAAGGGAGTGAGACAGAGATGGGCAAAGTTAAACCTTGGGCACTAACATCTGTATAAGGACTAAATCTCAGGGATAGCAGTGAGTAGACTACATTGGAATATCCCAGTTTGTGACCAGAAAGCCATAGCATAATGCCCTAAGACACTGGCCCAGAGGCTACATTATAACATCCAAGAAAGATGGTCATGACACTGTATTATTATGTCCAAAGCAGATGATGGAAGGCCAATTTCCATTTTATAATGTCATGGCCGGGTAAGGGCAGTGTATAATGAGACTACATAATAAAGTCCAAAGTTATAAACATCATAACCTCACAATCTCCAGAGTGTAGTCATGAAACCAAAGGATAATTTCAGGGGGCAGCAGCCAAAAGACCATATTGTGATAATCAAGAAAACACCCAGAGGACGGACAATATAATGTCTGGGACTGGGACTGTCTTAGTTTGCCAAAGGCTGCCGAAGCAAAGCACCAGAACTGGATTGGCTTTTATAATGGGGATTTTATTGGGGTAAAAGCTTACAGTTCGAAGGCTGTGAAATGTCTAAATCAAGGCATCAGCAGAGATGCTTTCTCACCAAAGTCAGCTACTGGTGAGCCTGGCATCCAGCCACATGGCAAAGATGGCGGCCAATCTCTGCTGAGGTCTCTGCCTTCCACTCCAGAACCTACCGTCTCCCGGAGCTCAGCTGTCGCCAACCAGGAATAGGGCTCGTCTCTTTCCAGGCCTCCTCTGTCAGCCTCTCAGGGCTTCTCTGCCTTTCTGCAGCTGTGAAGAAACCTGGAGTCTTTTCTCTCACATGGCCAGATCCAATATGGCAGAGCTCACTTTCCCTGTGTGTCTGTCTCTCTCTGTGTCTCCACTTACATCAGCTCCAGTAAGAGAGCAGAGACAGTCTGAGTCATGCCTCACTGATATGGTCCAGTCAAAAGGATCTCACACTCACAGGAGCTGATTGGTTCAAACACATAGTCTTTTTCTTTTTGGGATTTGTAAAAGAACTTCAAACTGCCACAGGGACCAACAAAGACCAGTCTTTAAATGCTCAACCGGGTGGCTGGCTGGGTACTGTGTAATGCTCAAGGATCTGGATCTGACCACCTCCTTCTGGTTTGGTGGGTGAGGGTAGAGAAGCAAGGCCTGTGAGAGGCAATGGCAATTGCAGTGACAGGTGAGACCACTTGAGACTCCAGTGGAGGGCTTGTGTGTGGGCTGAGGCACCACCTGGGTCAGGCATTTACAGAGCTCTGCAGGGATGGACTGGGGTGGGACAGGTAGGTCTGGTGACATATGCTCCGCTGGCTCTCCTGTATGTCTAGCAGGCCATACTGGAAAGCAATTTTATGAATGCTACTTGCTGCAGGAGAACCGATTCTGTCAGGAGAAGACATTTTAAGAAGGATTTGGATGAATGAGCAAATATGCTTTTGTTCTAATTTGTTGAATTTTATTCAAGCCTCTTATATGTTTAATATGTTTTATGAGCAAGGCAATTTTGATGCATAATTCTATCCACAGTTGTTTTTACACATTTGGTTTTTCTGATTGCTTTCTCATTGCTTTTTAGATCAATCCTTCACTCTTCTCCATCTTGTTCTCAGCCTAGGAGCGCTGTCTTGTACAATCCTCTTGCCCTTTTATGGGTTTGGAGAGCCTTAGCTGCAAAGCAGAGGATGGAAGGAGAGTAAGGTGAGCGTATTAACACTTGTAGCTCCACCCCTGCAAGGCTTACTAAGGCTCTTTAACGGAGGGACCCTGCTGCTCCCCAAAGGCTTTCTCTGCAGTGTTCTCTCCATCTGGGGTCTGGTAACTGCTCTCTCCCCATGCACCCTTTGGCTTAGGGTTTGGAACTATGTCTCTGCTACAGACTATCTCTAATGGATTATTGAAACCCAGCCGCACATTTGTGAATAGTCCCTTTGTTAGTAATAAACTTTCTCCAAATTATCACAAGTGAGCTGCTTGTTTCACATAAGGACACTGACTGCTACAATATGCAGCATTAAGCCAGTTTTCCATTCTCACTTATTCTTCTAGCGTCAATGGACATGCACGTAACTCCCCAGGAAGATCACGTGGGTCTTCTGGGATGATGTTGTCAGGGTTCCAAGGTACTTGGGCACAAAGCATGCTGGGATTTCAGTGGTGTGCTTGGGAAGCCTCAAAGCTGGGAAAGCTCAGGGACTGGTCTCCACTGGAGTAGAGAGGAAGAGTCCAAGTCATTGTGTTCAGAAACATGTGGTGAACCTGAGCTCCATCCAGGCAGGGACTGAGCTCCAAGGGAGCAAGAACCGCTTCTGGAGACCATGTAATTTTGGGACAAAAACTAGAAATAATATCTACCTCTCTACTTCTCACTTCTTACATATATTGAGGCAATAAATATTACAGAGGTGCTAAAGTATCAATTTTCTTATTAATACTCTTCTAAAAATAAAGAACATAATCTAAGTTTTAAGGATATATTTACACATAGATATATGTAGATGTAGATGGATAGATAGATGGTAGATAGGTAAAGTGGGATTTAATAAAGTTTTCTTTAATTTGAATTTTCAAAAGACTTCCCATAGGTCTTTTTTCCCTGAGGTCCTTGTACCCAGAGTTGCCCATCCTGATTCTAGACAGCGATGATAAACAACAGCAGCCACAAAGTGGTGGCCAAAAGCTTGGACAGACAGGGCTGTGCTCAAATCCAGCCTCTGCAACGTGGTAGCTGTGCAACATTGGTCAACTTACTTTGCCTCTCAACCTAGTGTTCTCATCTGTAACATGGGCATGCCCTTAGCATTCATCTCCAAAGCTGGCTGTGAGGCGTGGGTGAGATTCCTCCTGTAGAATTCTTAGCAGGCTCCCTGCACAGAGTGAGCAGGAGATAGAGGCAGGCCACACTCTTCCTCTCATCACGGCTGCTCGGCATCAGGCAAGGGAGCTCGTGGTGCTGGGTAACTGACCTCTTGGAAGCCTCCTCAGCTCATTTTGGCCGTTATGAGAATGGGATCCAACCTACACGGGCGCAAGAAGGAAAGGCCTATGCAGAGCATGGGGCTTCACCAAATGGGGCTGGAACCCACATATGACCCGGTCCCAGCAATCTGGCTGGAGGGGAAGGCACCGCCCCAGCAAACCCACGGGGCAGTGGGCTTTGATGGCACTGTCACTAAGCAAAGCAGGGTTGCTTCTCAGCTGCCCGCTCTGGCCAGGATTTGCCCTGGAGCTGAGGCGGAGAGTATCAGGGCTAGTCCCGGGAACTGAGGAGGGGGGAGGGCACAGAGCTGACAGTGGAGAAATTTGTGTCAATTCTCCCAGCTCTAATATCCTTTATCATTGTGGAATGGTAGGGTGAGTATGGGGAGAAGATATGATCCCAGAGCCTTCAGGAGAAGACACAAAAATTCTGACCAAGCAGGGCAGATGTTGGTCTGTAATTATGCGTTTCCTATTTTATGTCAGGTGTTGTCCAAATGTGTTGGAAGATATTTTCTTCCTAATCCCAAATAATAGTATTTATAATTATAGCTGAAATTGTTGAATGCATACCATGGCCCAGTCATGGTGCTGTATTTCTTTTTAACAACTTGGCTATAAAATAAGAAAGACTATTGTTCCATTTTAGATATTAAGAAGCAGGTAAAGAGAACATAGATTAATTGCTAAGGCTCACATAGCCAGTAAATGTCAGGGCCAGCATTAAATCTGAGTCAGCTCTTAATAATTACAAGGTTTCAGTGTTTGGAGTTAGAAAAAGACTGAGCAGGCAGCTAGACCAACTCCTTATCTATTGCTTCTATCTCAGAAGCAAACTATTTTGAAAAGCTCAGTGGAGCTGGGTTTCTATTCCTGGTTCAACCCTTTCCAACTGTGTCACCTAAGGCAAGCAACTTCACTTCTCTGGGCTCAGTGTCCTCATCTATAAACTGGGAAAATAATACCTACCTCATGGAGGTAGGTGTTGAATGACATCCGATATGAAAAGTCTTAGCATAGGATAGATGATAATTTATGCCCACACCCACTTTTCCTTTTCTTATATTGCATTTCACTCCATGAGGTTATTCATTACCTTGTACACCTCCAGTGACAGGGACCTCACCACTTCTTCAGAACTCTCATTCTGGCCCATTATTGGACAACCTTGATTTTTAGAGAATTAGCTTTTATAATGAGACACTTGCTTGAGGTTAGCTCTCTGAGTTGACACAGACTAAGTCTAATCCTTATTTCACATCTCTTGCCTTCTCAGCCCTCCTCATTTTCCTCTTCTCCATGTTTAATACCTATAGGTACTTCAACTTCCTCTCAAGTGAGAAACCTGTGAAATCTTTCTCCAGGCTCCTCTTCTCCTCCATAGTGACATTTGCCAATCTCCCTATAATATTATTTCCCAAGAAGCAAATGTTCACCATAAAAAAGGGAAAAAACATACAGACTTAATAAAATGAAGAAAATAAATCCATTGACAATGATTTCTGGTGCAAGTTTTGCTCTTTCAAAGTACACCCTAGGGTTTTACACCCCCCTGATAAAATGAGTTACCTGTAGTTGGCCCTGGACACTTGCTCCTGGGACCATCTTTTTAGAATAACTTTCCTGGCCTGATATTAGGTGAAAAAACACAAATTTTAACCATTAGCAATAGTTAAGAAAGGCAGGAAGAAAGCAGGGCTAAGCCCTGTGAAGTTGCAGATGCCTTGTTAGTCTGCCTCTTTTGGTGCTACTATTATCTCAAATTATGAATTCACTGTATTTTCTTCATTTTGTACAAAGGGAGATCTGCGTGCCAAGAGACCCCAGGGCATTAAGTGAGACGCAGAATTTGCCCAAGAATAGCAGCCCCTCACCAAACCTTGGGTGATGGGAATGATCACCCATTATCCAGTTCATCCAGTTGTCCTGGAAATTTCCCATGAAGAACTTCATCTTTCTACCCTGAGGAGTGTTTTACTGAAATGTGATCTGTGATTTTCCCTTTTTCACTTGTCTCTGTGCTTAAAATTCCAAGTTCATTCATCTCCTAGCTCCCAATTCCTAGTCCTCTCATGTTTTCAAGACCCAGAATATCTTGGCTATTTAGAAGGAAAAGCATATATAGCCAGTATGGTCAAGGAAGATGTGAAGCCCCAATGCAGAAGAAGTAGTTTTCCATATTCTATTCCCAAGGCATGGGATATAGTCTTAAATTTATTCTCTACAATTTCACTACCAAATACGTAATAGAAAAAGTACACGGTCTCTATAAGTGTTTCAGATGCCTTAATGCATGCACATGCATACACACAATGAAAGAAAAGAGGTGAGGACTCAGTAGGAGGATCCCAGAAGAAAATCAGAGTTGGAAGCTCTTGAGTATTTAGAATCAGATTTCAAGTCTTGAGAGAGCATTTTCCTCCTGGACTTTTTGCTTGCTTGTTGTTTGCTTTTTTCACTGGAAATGCATACAGAATTGAAGATGAATTATATCCTGGGAAGCAAAGGACTGTGAGATGCACCAACACCTCTGCAATATAAGCCCAATTGATGCTAGACTGTAAGTTCCATGAAGGCAGGTTCCTTGTCTGTCTTTTTCGCCCTTGTCTCTCCAGCTCCTGGCTCAATAGGTGCACAAGAAATGCTTCTTGAATACATAAAGGATTGAATGAAGAAGGAAAATTGAATGAATTTTTGCTTTGTATCTTCTCTGTAGTTATTTTCCTCCTTTCCCCCTTAGTTTTAGCCAAGTCCTTTTGGACATATCTGTCTCGTCTCATATGATTAGAGTTTAGGTTTTAGAAAACATGCATCAATAACTGGGCCAGAGGTTAGAATTAGAAGCAACGTATCCTTGGAGCCAGCAAACATGTTGCAGAAGTGAGAATAGAAGGAGGAGACTCCACAGGGAAGGAGACACCCATGAGATAAAAGTCAAGGATCTAGGTTCATCCATGGTTTGAATTTTAATCTTTGTTTTAAGTACGGATGCTTATTCCTTTATATACAGAACATTCTGCAACAATGTCTTTGGTTTTGTAATTAAAAAAAAAAAATCAGAGGGCACAGTAAAGATTGTTGACATTAAGTTGTCTGGAATCCAAGACCAATAAAAGGATGAAAAGTCAGAAAGTTTCATTTTAAGAGAAGGAAATCTCAGGCTGAACCACAACTTGTGCCCTGTATTAGTCAGCTAAAGGGATTCTGATGCAAAATTCCAGAAATCTGTTGGTCTTTATAAAGGGTATTTATTTGGGGTATAAGCTTACAGTTACCAGGCTGTAAAGCATCATTTACTTCCTTCACCAAAGTCCGTTGCCACATGTTGGAGCAAGATGGCTGCCAATGTCTGCCATGAGTTCAGGCTTCCTGGGTTCCTCTCTTCCCAGGGCTTGTTTCTCTCCAGGCTCAGCTGCCCTGCTGCCTCCACAAGGCCAGCTGTAGACTATCAGGTGACCGGCTCTGTCTCTCTCCCCAGGGCTCAATTCTCTCTGGGCTCAGCTGCTCTGCTCCTCTGAGTGCTTATTCCCTGGCTCCAGCATTAAAATTCCAACTCTCTTCTCTGCCGTGTAGTTTTCTCTGTGAGTCTCCACCTACCAAGGGGGTGGGGACTCAACATCCTACTGATGTGGCCTAATCAAAGCCCTAATCATAATTTAATCATGCCCAGGTACAGTCAGTCCAGTTTACAAACATAATCCAATGTCTATATTTAGAGCTCATAAACAATGCCAAACTGCTACAGACCCCTTCCCAACTTGCTGGCTGCACACTGGGTCAGCCTAACTCCAGAAAACATACTGCTTTCAGTCTTAAAACCATCGTTTGCATAGGGTTGGCCCTTTAGGACTCAATTAACAAAAGAGAAAAACACCCCAGGAAACAGTGACTGCAGAATGGCTTCAATCTAGATTGACTGCTTTACCCAAGAAAGCCTCTCTCTCGTGAGGTGGTGAGCGGCAAGGCTCGTGGAGACTGCACATGTCTCAGAAGCTCCCATTCCAGGCACAAGGTACTGGACCTGGTGGCCCAGGTTGTATCTGGGATCCCAAATGTCTCAGCACTCAAATGTTCTTCCATCTTGATGCAGAACGTCATCTGGATGGTGGTGTTTGCTGAAGGGCTGAGGAGGCACAGCTGGACTTGGTTTTATGGGGTTTTCACCCACACTCATACACACCATCCAATCCCAGTGTTTTTCAATTCTGCCTTCATTCACTACCTACCATGATGCTACATCATCTGATTGTGCTGATGGCTTCTGGACTTACCTTGTAGCGGAAATCATGGTCTTGTCCAATGGCAGAGATTAGGATGCGTGTGGACATTGTTTCCATCCCAGACAGAAGATTCTGTGGTCGTGATTTGTCTCCGTTGGAGGCTCCCCACTCTGTTCTACAGAAGTATACTCACATCTCTCTGGTTGCAAGAGTTTCTAGCTGTGCCCAGCTCTTTCCCAGCAGCCCACGCATGCTGCCTTTTATAAGAAGGGGAGAGGTCAGAGGAATGTTGCTAAATCCTTTGCATACTCTTCTAGAGCTGAACACCAGCTTTCCAAATTTGTTCAGGGGGAGCAAAGGAAAGTGCACGGTCAGAATTACAGTGAAATGCCAAGGATGGCTAGCATGGGAGGTAAAGTTTTTTTAAAAAAATTCTTGAGTCTTTCTTTTTTGGAAGAGATGCCAGTCTTCAAAATAAGTAACACTTTCTTCAAGGCTAAGAGACACCGTAGTCCCACTTTGTGTCTTGAGTAACAAACTTCCCATTGCTTACTTCAACAGAGGTCTTTAGAATTCTTTGACTTAAAGGAAGAACCATAGCATGGGGAAAGAGGAAGGGAAATAAGAGGGAAAAATGAACACCCCCCACAATTTTCAGCCTAATTTCTCTATCCTGATGTCCAAGAGGGAAAAATATATAATTGCCATTGCTTGGGGAGGCCGACTACTATCACATCAGATTGGACTGTCCCCTCCACCACTCCCTTACCATTTTAGCATTGTGCTCTCTCTGCTCAGATACCCTTTGCAAGTCCAAGGACACTGGTCTTTGGAGTGTGGGGCACACGCTGACTTGAAGGTGTTAGGACCCTCCAGAAGCACCTGAGCCATTCACAGCTTGGTGGTAAGGTAGATTGAGTAAATGGCCAGCGGGGGGGGGGGGGGGGGGGGGGGGGGGGGGGGGGGGGGGGGGGGGGGGGGAGGGAGGCTGATTGCTTATTATGGGTTATGAGTTGTTAAAGTGATGACAGTGGGAGAAAGAATTGGGAAGAGAATGGAGGTTTTTTTGCAATTTGACAAAGAGCCTAATTCCTACTCTGCTGGTAGGCTTAAACTTGGTGATAAGGTATCCTAGTTTCTGATAGACCAAATCCTTTCTTTCTTTTCTTCATTCCCCCAAAGCCTCAATGGCCATGGAAATTAGAGTAGGACCTGCTGCTGGAGAAAAATTATTAAGGTAAATGATTCCAAAATTTCTGTCAGGGATCAACATGGCTACTTCTCACGCATCATAGAGTGCTTCTCTGACTGGCGGGTGGAAATATTTCCCAGCCTTGAAAACTTTATATTCCAGTACATTCTATTTTCCTCATATGCTAAGTCTCACAGCAGAGAGAAAAATCAAATGTTAAAATGAAACTGTTCTTGAGCATGTCAGAGAGAGAGACAGAGAGAAAGAGGGGAAGGGTAGAGTCCCTGATCTCAAGTGGATCGGCAGCCCCCACTGTTTTAGCTTTGACCTCAAGATAGCAGAGGTCTGTGTGTGTGTGTGTGTGTCTGTCTGACCATCTGTCTGTCTGTCTGTCTGAGGGGCAGTGGAGGCAGCTAAAAACAATGCAAGATAGACTCTGGTCGAGGCTGGTGGCTGTTTGAACCTGTGCTCAGGGACTCCCCCACCAGCTGCCTGTCAGCACACACATTGGACAGGGGCCTTCACCTGGGATGTTTTACAAACCCCACATGCATCCTAAAGTGGGTGAAGGATCGTTCTAAAAGAGATCATTCCTTCCTGTTGAGGGGGACTTACTTGTACGTGATTTAAGGACAGAGCAAATTTATAAAATGTTTTCAGCCTTCTTCCTTTTTCTGAGATGTATTTTCTTCTTCTGTGGACACATCTTGGAATTCCACCACCAATGGGGAAAAGCCTGAAAGATACGTTATAAAAACAAACAAACAAACAAACAAAAAACACCAAAATGTATTTTCAAAGATGTTTGAGGTAAGGAAGGATTTCTTACCTAGGGCACAAAAAGCAAAAATCATAACACAGAAATGGTAAAATTTGATGACCTTCTAAATAAATTTTCTATTTATTAAGAAACATATGCAAATGAAATGCAGTGGAAATTCAAAAATTAGAAAAAGACATTTGCAACACATAAAACTAAAAAAAAGAAAAGAAAAGAGAAAGCCTACAGTGTAGTAAAAAATTCTACAAAGCACTCCAAGAAATCAAATGACTTGGAGCAAAAAAAAAAATCAGCAAAGATATAAATGGAAAAATTTGCAGAAGAAATCTGAATGGCCAGCAAATTTTGATAAAATTCTTCATGTTATTAGTAGTCATGGAATTCAAATTAAAACCACAAAGAAACAAATTTCACCTGGATAAGGTTGGCAAAAATGAAAAAACCCTACAATGTAAAATGTTGGCAAGGGTATATATACTTTGTCCGCGAATGCATAAATTGGCACAAGCACTTTGAAAAACAATTTTACAATAAGCAGTAAAGTTGATGGCGCACAAATCCCCTAAGTTGCCAGTTCTACCTCTTGGTATATACCCTTGAGTAAGTCTTGAGCCTATATGGTAGAAGATATGTAAAAAGCACTCAAAACAACATTGTTCCTAAAAGAAGACCTGGAACCAATGCAAATGCCAATCATCTGGAGGATGGATAAATAATTTATTGCATATTAAAACAATGGAATACAACACAATGGTAAAATGAAAGAACTAGAGCCTCACATAGCAAGCATAACTGAGCAAAACAAGTTGCAAAATACATATGACCATATATATGTGTGTATAATTTTAAAACCTGCAAAAAATAGCACACATTGCTTAGAGATACAAATTTTTTGTCAAAATATGAAATAATACATAGAGGAATAAATACATACTTTCAGGGTAGTGCTTCTCTGGAAAAGGAAGGAAAAGAATTTGGGGACAGTCCAAAGTGTTTTTAGTTCTATAGGCAACGTTTTATTCTTTTAGAGTAATAGATGCACAGGTATTGAATGTATTGTTTTAATATCTATTTGCCATAAATACAGCAACTTTTTGAAAGAAGTCATGGTAGCAGGCATATCACACTGTTCTTGTTCTTTTTTGTTTCCTTCCCTTCAGAGCCAAAGGTGGCTCTCAAAGACATTATCTTTACTGTTCCAAACGCTATAGAATTCATTCAAGGGTGCAACAAGAAAGGAGAACTGGAAAAATGTTTTGGAAAAACAGTCAATCAAAAAAGCCATTTCCCATCAGGAGGACTTTATGCCATGGCTAAGTGGACCTGACCACCATATGAAGTGGGCATACATTTTATTGTTGAGTGTGTGTGTTTAACCACCTTTCCTTCTGTCTTCCCTCTTGTTAAATACCTTTAAATACCTCTAATTCCTTCTGAAAGACTCTGCCTCCTCTACACTCAGCTCATAAGCTGTTCTTGGACCCTGGGGTAGAAGATGCAACCTAAGCCAAAGCCAATCAGTCACAAGGCTGAGTGATTGATTCAAGGATGGGCATATTGCCTTGTGAAAACCAATGAGATTCAAAATATTCTGCAGAAATCCATAGGAAAGTGACCCTGGCATGTTGTCCTTCCACTCAGAGAGACTAAGACGGAAGTAGGCTCCAAAGCTGCTCCGGTCTCCCTGTGTCTCAGCAATCTAGCTAGTCTGAACATGTAGACCAGAAGAGGAGAGTGGGAAAAACTAGATCCCGGTGGATTTGCCAAATTTCCAGTCAGACTGTGCCTGACATCAATCCCACCTCTGAGCTCTTCAGATATGAGGGTCAATAAACTCTTTATGAATATGATTTCACTTTTCTTTTTCTTGCAACCAAAATGGACTTAAGTGACAAATCTTCCATTAGTAGTGAACTGTCAAATTGAGCCCTCCTGTTACCAATGTAAGCAATCACAATTTTGGCTGAGAGAAGAGTACTTTGTCCTCCATGCCTACCGCCATCTCCCCACTTGCCAGGTCACCACCCATTTCTCTGAAACCCTTTTCTAAACACACCAGTAACTAACAAAGGAAACACAGCTGGCTCCACTCAGATCCGATACCTAGTCTTTTGTAAAAGAATTGCCTAATCAAAACAACCAAAATTGGCTTCTCAGAAATTAAGTCATTCTTTTGACTAGAAACACTTCTCCGTCCAAAAAACACTTGATGATGACCCAGAGAGGATGTCATTGTTTTCCCCACTTTGAATATCTGAGAAAAGTGAAGGAAATGGAGAGGAGTCCATGAGGAGGTGATTTGTTTCTTCTGTTAGATGTTTCACAACAAGTGATAATCTAAATTTAAACATTCTTTAAACAGCATGCGTCCAGACTAATGAAAATCAAAGTTCAAGGGCTGATTTCAATTCTGATGAACAATCCACCCATTTGTAAGGATTTATTGACTAGCTGGGGAATATTTAAATTTCGCATTTCACTTGCCACTTTAGAATTTTTCCAAGAGCATTTAATCTTCTTTCCTCTTTCTCTGTTCTTTAAAAGGTCTTGACTTGCTGTCCTTAAATGAAATTATCCTTGTGTATTTACTCTTCAGTGAATTGAAAGCAACTTTCAATAACTTTTCAAGGCTGCTGATATTTAAAACTTTTGAAAAAAAACACACAACTTACTCTTAAAAATCTTTACTTGTGATGCTATATTCTATTATTCTATTCTAGTCTATTCTATTCTATTCTATTCTATTCTATTCTATTCTATTCTATTCTATTCTATTCTATTCTATTCTATTCCATTCCATTCCATTCCATTCCATTCCATTCCATTCCATTCCATTCCATTTAAAAATATATGACAAATATCACACAATAGTTTGGCTTAAACAGCCAGCCATTGTCCTACGGTTTTGAAGGCTAGAAGTTCAAAATCAAGATGTAGGCAAGCCCAGGCTTTTGTCCAGGTTTGGTAGCGGTGACGGCAGTCCTCCATCACGCGACAACCCACCTCTCCGTGCGCGTGCTGTTCTGCTTTCTGCTCATGTCTGGCTTCTTCTGATTGACGTGCCTCAGTTTCCTCTCTAGGGACTTAGGCCCAGCCTGGTTCCATTTGGCCACATGTTAACTAAAAATGACATCTTTAAAGGGGCGTTTTTATAAGTGGCTTCACACCCACAGGCATGCTGATTAAGATTTGAGCATGTTTTTTGTGGGGTACGTGTTTCAATCCCTAACACTCAGGACCCACTAAACGGGCTACTGTAGTTTCTCTCCTACAGAGTTGTTTTGGATGTTTTTAGGTATGTCTTTGAATTTTCATGTTACTTTTTCCCTTAGCTTACTTCATTTTATGTCTAATCTCAGACTATTTCATTCAGTGAATGAAGGTGATGGGAAGTAGGAGTTTTGTCCCTTCCTTCAGGATCCCTGCCTGCGCAGCCTTTGGCTTATGCAGACCCTTGCACCTCGTCCTAAACGGCCAGCCTCATTGTAGTGTTCTAGTACCTTGAAATAAAGATGTTAAAAAATAAAATAAAATAAGGAAAATACTGGCCGACATAAACAGCAGGCAGGAGGAGGGTAGAAACCACACCATTTGTTCCTCTTTTAGGCACTGGCTGTCTCCTGTGACCCCACTTTTATTGGAAGACTTTGCTCTGATTCTGGGTTCTCCTGGCCTCTGGCAACACTACCTCCCACTGTTACCTAAGAGCAGAAGCAGCTTTCTGCTCTTTCTAAACTCTGGTTTGCTTCTAATCCACTGATCTGTCTATCATCTATCTATCTATCTCTATCTGTCATCTATCTGTCTCTATCATCTGTCTCTCTCTCTATCATATCTATTATCTATCATCTATCTATTATCTATCATCTATCTATCTATTATCTATCTATCTATCATCTATTATCTATCATCTATCTATCTATCATCTATCTATCTCTATCAACTGTCTCTATCATTATATCTATCATCTATCATCTATCTATCATCTATCTATTATCTATCTATTATCTAGCATCTATCTATCTATCATCTATCTATCTATCTATCATCTAGCTGTCTCTATCATCTGTCTCTCTATCATTATATCTATTATCTATCATCTATCTATCTATCATCTATCTATCTCTATCATCTGTCTCTCTATCATTATATCTATCATCTATCATATATCTATCTATCTATCTATCATCATCATCTATATCTAGCTAGCTAGCTAGCTTCCAGAATATATTGTATTTTCAAGTGCACATGCAATACTTACAAATTTGACCATACGATGGACTGTAAAGCTGTTTCTAAAAATTTCAAATATTTGAAATCATGCAGAATATATTCTCTGACCACAGTGGAATTAATCCAGAAATAAAATCACACATGTTTGAATATTAAGCAAAACACATCTAAATAAACCATGGACCAAAGAATAAGTGAAAATGAGAAGAAAGTTTGTTTCAGATAATTATGAAACATAACTTATAAAACTTGTGGGATGCACCTAAAACTGAGCTTAGAGGAAAACTTACAGCTTCAGTAGAGCTATTAAGAAAGGCTTTAAATAGCTGTTCTAAGCATGTATCATAAGTCAGGAAAAGATGCAAAAATAAGAAAAAATAGTAAGAACATAAGTCAATAAAATAGAGAAAATCAATAAAGCCAAATATTATTTCTTTGAAAAGATCATTTAAATTGATAAACTTTAAGCAAATCTGAACAGGAAAAATAGAGAAGGATCATATTACCAATATCAGGAATGAAAAAAGAACATCAGTATCGAGTATACAGATGTTAAAATTCAATAGGAAAGTCAATGTAAGATTTATGCCAAGAAGGTCTGCTTTTAGCACTTGTAGCCACCATTGTATTGGAAGTCCTATCTAGTGCAATAATATAAAGAAAGAATCAAAATACATAAGAACTGAAGAGGAAGAAGAAAAAGAAATATTCACAGGCAGCATTACACATGTATAAATTCCAAAATAACCTATGGCTAAATTATTAAAATTAATAAGTTGGTCAGGTGGTTGAGTATAAAGGAAATATTCAAAAAACAAATTATCAATTAAATTTCTGTATACTAACAAACATTCTTAGAGAGCAAAAAAATTAAAATATATTATTTATAGTAGCATCAAAATAGCAAATATCTAGGAATAAATGTAATAAAATATAAGCAAAACCCCTATGCAAAGAACTATAAAATTTTAAAAGAAATTAAACAAATAAAAGGAGGAATATATTATGCTTTGAACCAGAAATATTAATTGTTAAGACGTCATTTTCTCCAAAGTTTACCTGTAGATTCAAGCACTCCAATCAAAATCATCAGTTATTTTAGTGGAATATTTTAAAATTTTAGAATATTCTAAAATTTATGTGGCCATACAAAGGACTAAAAACAGCAGAAACATTTTTGAGGAAGGATAAAGTGGGAGCACTTACATTACCAGATACCCAGAATGATCATAAAGCTACAATAATTAAAAATGTTACTGTTGACCAAAGATCAAGAAATACACTGATGGAACAGAATAGAGAATTCAGGAAAAGTCCCACAGACCTGATATATGGCTTAGGTGTCAATATAATACAGTGGGATGAGTGTGTTCTAGTCCCTAAATGATGAAACAAATCAATATACAAAAAAAAACCCCTCTCAATCCTGACCTCTACCTTGCCCATAAACAAAAATAAGAATAGATGGATTATAGTTTTAAACATGAAAGCTAAAGCAATAAAACCTTTGGAAGACAACACAGAGAATGTTTTCAGGACCTTTGTGGAAGCTAGGATCTCTTCAACAAGACACAGAAGGCACTAACCACAAAGGAAAAAATTGAGAGGGGCGACTTCAACAAGTTAGCAACTTCTGGTTTTCAAAAGACACGATTAAGATGAGAGTGAAAAAGCACAGGGTGGAATAAAATGTTTGCAATTCATATATCTCATACACATCTTAAGTTCAAATTCCTTAAAAAGGTGGCCTTAAGAACTTGAAAAATTAATGTTGCAAAAGAAATTTTCAAAGGGCCAAAAAGCAAAGCAGAAAGTGATCAATATCATTAGCCATCAGGGAAATTTAATTTAAAACCACATAATTTATATCCATAATGACATGCCAGATGGCACCAAACAGAATAGCAAATTTATATATTTTATGTGGTATATGTGTGTGTCTGCAATAGAAACACAAACTTATAGTAGAAGTGGTATTGAAAATATCTAGTCACTGTAACTTTTTTGCAGTGCTAGTGGAAATATAAATTTATGAAATATGTTAGAACACCGTTTGGCAAAATCTTCTGAAGCTGAGCTCTTGTGTAACTTATGATGCAGCAATTCCATATCTGGGTATGTATGCAACAGAAATGTGTAAATAACTGAATGCAGGTGGTCAATGAACAAGACATGAATAAAAGTGTCCCAAGCAACATTATTCATAATAGCCCCAAGCTCGCAATTCCAAATGTCCATCAACAGTGCAGCAGTGGTATGTAGTACACATTTATAAAGTAGAACATTGTGTGTGTGTGTATGTGTGTGCATGTGTGTATGTGTGTGTATGCATATGTGTATATGTGTGTGTATGTGTGTATGTGTATATGTGTGCATGTGTGTGCATGTGTGCGTATATATGTGTGTATGTGTGCTTGTGTGTGTACGTGTGTATATGTGTGTATGTGTGTGTGTGTTTTTGTGTGTATATATGTGTATGTGTGTTTTTGTGTGTATATGTGTGTATGTGTGCATATGTGTATGTGTGTGTATGTGTATATGTGTGTGTGTATGTGTGTGTTTGTGTGTGTGTACACACAGTGCTGTGCTTTATATATATGTACTACATGTAAAGTATATATGTATGTTCTATTGATATATACTAGATATAAAGTAGATACATAATAAAGAAGAAATAAAAACTATTGCCACACACAAAAATATGAATATATCTGAAAGATATAATGTTGAATGAAAGAAGCCAGACACAACGGTATATGTTGCATGCTTTTCTCATATAAAGTGCAAAAATACACACACACACAAATCTGTCATTTATGGTCATATAAGAATAGTTATTTTGAGTAGTGGCCATGAATGATGGACATGTCCATGAAGGTCCTTTTGGGGTTCTGATAATTTTCCATATCAGGGGTCAGGAAATTTTTCTGTGAAGTGCAAGATCGTAAATGATTTAGGCTTTGTTTTAGTCTACCAAAGGACTGCCAATGCAAAGTACCAGAAATGTGCTGGCTTTTAAAAAGGGTATTTATTCGGGGTAAAATTTACAGTTCCAAGGCCATGAAAAGTCCAACTCGAGGCACCATTAGGGGTGCTTTCTCAACAAAGCCAGCTGCCACGTGTTAAAGCAAGATGGTGGGCGATCTCTGCCAGGTCTCTCCTTCCCCTCTGGGCTTCCTCTCTCAGGCTCAGGTGCTTGTTTCTTCCCAATTTCAGGGGCAAGCTGGCATAGGGCTTGTCTCTGAGGGCTTCCCATATCAGCCTCAGCTGTTCTGCTCTCTTCCCAAGTTCTGCTGTAAGCTATAGGGCATGCAGCAGGCCGGGTCTCCTCTCGAGCTGCTCTGTGGGCCCAGCCTCTTGGGGCTTCGTGCTTAAGGGATCCTCTCTCTTACAAAGCAGGATCAAGCATGGTGGTTCCCTTTTTCCTCCTCTGTCTGTCTATGTGAGTTTATTTATATCAGACCCAGCAAGGGGGCAGGGACTCAAGCTGAGTCACGGCTCCCTAAGGCAGTCCAATTAAAAGCCCTACACAGTGGGACCCTGATGGGGCTAGGATGGCCATGTATGGGTTTGACAGCAGGTGTCCATATCAGTGGTTTTCAGTTCATACTTGGCTTTGAGAATCATTGTTTAAATTAAAAACCGAGGAGTGGAATAATAGGTCGGGGTCTGAGAGCCCTGTTCAATCTCCTCCCTCCTCCAGCCACTTTTGGAAGCCTCTGAGGAAAGGTCTGAGAAATCCTTAACAACTCTGTGGTGAAGAGTCAAAACATGAAAACACTGGGAAATGTTATCGGCTATCATGTTTTCCAAATCACATTGTTTTTCACAAAAATAAAATATGATTATAGGTTTTGATATATATTTGACACTTTGATAAATTGCTTTCCAAAAGAAATGTATGTGTATCTGGGAGAAAATTAGTTTTTGTTTTACCTCTACATTAATGGCTGTTATCATTATTTTATTTTTAAAATGTTACTGAGTCGTTTATGATACCTTATGCATAAACTATTTTAGGTGGAAAATGGTAACCTACTACTCTCCTCCCTTCTAAAAAAAATTACATTCTTATGGCAAATGATCAGGAGGGATTACAAAGAAGAAAAATAGAGATGTAACTATAATAAATTTCAGCACCACAATGTGAAGCTGAGTTTTCATTTTTCTTTCCATATTTTTTGTCGGTTGTGAAAATAATTTTAGGAACATTAAAATATTTTAAATAAAATATTCATATTACCCAACTAAATCCATTTGCTTTGTTTTTCTTATTAATTTCATTACTTATCTATAAGCATATATAGTTTATCAAAATTCTAGATGTAATACACATGAAATTTTATATTCTGCATTTTCATCTAATCTGGTATAATTAGGTCATAAACTACAACCTTCAAAATTATCTTTTTAATAAAATCATGAAAGAGATATGCTGTAAAACTTAATTATTCCATGTTGGACATTTAGCTGTCTCAAATTTTTTCACTACTACATTGCAATGACCATTTAAAAAATACATGTTTTTGCATTATTTTGGATTATTTCCTTAGGATAGATTTTCAGAACTGTTATTACTGTGCTAAAGACTCAACATTTTCACACTCTTAATAGGAAGTGCCAATTTGATTTCCAATAATGTTTTACGAATTCATGATGCCAGCCACTTTGTAGAAGAAATCAGCTTCATAAAATCCTTTCAAGTACTAGTTATTATCATTATTTTAAAAGTTAGCTAATATAGCATACATAAAATGGCATTACATTGCTGGGTTTTAGACTTTGTTTCAATAAGTGTAAAGTTGGCTATTTTCTCAACTGTTTGCCTACTATTAATATTTCTTCTCCCAGTTTCTTTTTGTTTATCATATGAATTCAGGTAAACTTGTCATATAATATATTTCATAATGTCCCCTGTGCTATTATTTTTTACCATTGTTTATTCTTATTTCACTTAATACTTATGAACCAATTTCTCTGTGCAAGGCCTTGTTCTAGTTACTTGGATCTGCTGAGGAACTAGTTGGACATGTTACCGGCGTTTCTAATGAAATGAGAAAATAAAGAGGCAACAAATAAATAATTTTAAATTTCGAAAGTGCAATTCAAAGGGTTCTCTGCTCGAAGGCGAGGAAAAGAAAGAGCAACTTTAGAAAGCACATTGGAGGTCGAAGTGGAAAGACAAGCCAAGTGCTGAGGAGGTGCTTTGCAAACATTGGGTCTACCAAGTATAAAGACCCCCATTTTGGGAAGTGCCTCACAGACCCTGGCCACCAGCTCCACGGCAGAGGGAGGTAGGCGATTCCAGCAGGAGGTAAATAGGCAGGGACCAGACCACAGAGCTGGTCAAAGCCTAGGAATAAAGTAAGGAGAGATGACCTCGGTGGAAATGATGGAGGAGGGACTCCTGACGGTGGAAGCAGCCACCTTTCTGCAGCACTGCCGTAGCCCTGAAAACCACAACACACATTCCTGAAAACCTGCAGTCTGGCAGTCAGCAGGACGTAAAAGACACTGGTTGGAGCTCATTCAAAGCACCATTCTCAGAGAATTGCCATCATTCAATCTACCTGGTGGTTCTCTGGAAGATTCCACTTACACGGTCTTTTGCAAGACACGGAGCTTGCCTAGTTAAAAAAAAAAAAAAAAAGGCATTTTTCCCAGAGGCATTTGTTGAAAACATTTAGAGGTAATTGGTTAAATATGAGGCTGTCTGGAAGTAGATAATAGCTGGAACAAACAATAGGCTAACCAAAAAACTTAAAAGGGAAATCTGGGGATTTCCTTTTTAAAAGTTCCAAAATACTCCCAGGAATATAGGAGACCCTACCTATGTGTAGGGCTGGCTGCTTGCCGAGCACTGTTTTAGGTGTGTGTGCTCGGGAAAGACCTTGGAAAGCCCTGGAATGTCACCTCTTGCAGACCTTGAGGCTTGGCACAAGCAGAAAGTATAGGCTAAGGTAGAATTTTCAACTTTCGGGCTGAGTGTTAAGGCATGCCTCAACACACACAGAGCCCTGCAGCAAACTCTGGGAAACTTACTGGTTCCAGGCATTTAAGGAATCTTTGTTCAATCATTAGCCGGCTACTAGGCCAACCAAGGAGAGACTTCCAGTAGCCACAATGGCAAAGAAATATGGGAATGGATGGAGGTGATGGCAGCATCGTGAGCATAATTAACAGCAGTGAATTATACATGTGACTGTGAGTAAAAGGGGAAATTTTAGGTTGTTTAGATGTTACTAGAATAAAAGTTTTAAAAATCTGTAGAACTGCTCAACACAAAGAGCTCCAAGTTAAACCACAGACTATAGTTAATAGCACAATTATAAATGTTCTTTCATGGGAAGCGGGTGTGGCTCAATCGATAGAGCTCCCGTTTACCATATGAGAGGCCCCGGGTTCACTTCCCGGGGCCTCCTTGTGAGGGCAGGCCGGCCCGCACGGCGCTGTGGACTGATGCAGCAGGACCTCACAGCAAGGGTAAGATAAGCAGACACAGAAGAAACACAGCAAAATGGACACAGCAAATACAAGCAGCAAGGGGGGGATAAATAAATAAATAAATCTTAAAAAAAATAAATAAATAAATGTTCTTTCATCAGTTGTAACAAATGTTTTATACCAATGTATGGTGTTAATGATAGGGTGGTACATGGGAGTCCTGTATTTCATGCGTGATTATTCTGTAACTCACAGCTCTCTAATAAAACAAAAGAAGCAAACAAACAAAGTTACTGAAGATGTACAAATAAACAATAAGCACCTGAAAAAATGATCAATGTCATTAGTTATTAAGAAAAGGCAAATCAAAACCACAATAAGACATTACTTCAAATCAATTAGGTTGGATATAATGAAAATGATAGACATTAACAAGTGTTGTCCGGGAAGAAGAAAAATTGGAATCTTCAACCAACTGTAAAATGGTGCAGTCCTTTTTGGAAAACAGTTTGGTAGTTCCTCAAAAATTTAGTTATCATATGACCCAACAATTCCACACCAAGAGACTTGAAAACACATAAATGTTCATAGTAGAATCAGTGTATTTGTAACAGCCAAAATGTGGAATCAACCTAAATAACCATCTACTGCTGAAAGATAAACATTCGATTCCATACGATGGAGTAATAGCGATCCTTAAAAAGGAACGAAGCACTGATGAGAGCCACACATGAGTAAGCCCTGGAAGCATTATGCAAAGTGAAAGGAATCAGGCACAGAAGTCCACAAATTACTAGAGTTCATATCTCTGGCTGTCAAGGTCTAGAGGAAGGCGGCATGAGGTTTCTTTCTGGAACAATACATTTTTCTGGACTTAAGTGTACCGAATTGTACTCTTAAATCACTTTATGTTATGTGATTTATATTTTAATTATTTTTAAAGTGTTTTTTCAAAAATAAGAGTTTGCATCTTAGTGGAAAGCTATTAAAAGAAGAAAGTGATATGGCCTGATTTTTAAAAATAATCTTTCATTGAAGTATAAATATAACATGAATATAAAAAAATGTACAAATCAAAAGGGAATGCATCTACGGAATCACTATGTAGGTCATAGCATAGAACATTTTCAGGATCCCAGAAGCCTCTCTTTTGCATCACCTTGTCACTATCCCACCTTCCCAAGGTAACTACTGTTCAGTTTCCTAAAACCTAGATTCGTTTTCACAATTTATACCTGAAATCATAACGTATGCATTTTTGTATGTCTGTCTTCTTTGGCTCAACATTACCTTTTAAGAATTCATCCATGTTGTTGCAAGTGACAATCTCATTGCTACATATCATTTTATTGTGCAAATGTACCAAAATAATGTTTTAAACGTGCTACTGTTTCATAGACATAGGGTTGTTTCTAGATGCAATCACAGAGCGTGGCTAAGGATATCTAACATCTTCCTTGTGCTGAACATATGTGCCTGTTTCTCTTGGGTTTATACACAGGGGCTGAATTTTGGGGTCAGAGGGCATAGTTATGTACAGCTTTATTAGCAACTGCGTAACTGTGTCCAAAGTAGTAGTTCTAATTTCGACTCCCATCAGTGGTGCCCGAGAAGCCCATGTGCGCCACAACTTTGCTAGCATTTGGTGTTTACAGTCTTTTAAAATTTTAGCCACTTTAGTTAATGTGTAATAATATCGCATAGTGGTTTTAACTTGAATTTCTTGCTGACTAATCATAGTGAACATTGTTTTATATAATTAATTGATCATTTGCATGTCCTCTTTTATGAAATGCCTCTGAATTTTTTGCTTAATATTTTCTATTGTTTTTTCCTTAAAGATTTACATAATTTATTTTTATAATATATGTACGTGAATCTTTGTCATTTTTTGATCTTTGCATGTAGGACAAATCTGAGATGAGTGGTCCTGAACATTTGTACAATTGGGGGGGCCCCCTTTAGGAAAATAAATACAAAATTAGTTCTAGAATAGTGCAATGAAAATTACAATTAAGTACACATTTTAAAAGCTGAAATATGTTATAAAATCCAGAAAGTAAGAATTTAAAAAAAATGTATTGACTATTTGACAAACCCCATATTTGTGTACTTCACTATTTGTCTACATATTGTTTATTCTCTCTTAATATAACAAAACATTTTGAAGTATCAATATTTATAGAATATGAAGATCTGTATTGATCAAAATTTGTTTGTTTTATTAACAGCTTAGAAAAGTTTATTTCAGCTTCACAACTCTTCATTGTTAATGTCACATAAAATTTTAAGGTGGTTGTAAAAATTGGAAAAGCCTTTATTATGTTTTTTTCTATTAATGAGCTGTAAGATTTTAAGGAATTCAAATTTTCTTTGCCATGAATATTCTTAAATACTCTTTGGATTGATGACCCTCATTGTGATCAATTTCAATATCCTGAGTTTTATGATATTCATTGGAAGACTATTTCATGGGGATATTTAAAATATGTTATTGCACTCACCCAACTACTTACTATTCGGAAATAAGCTTATGCTGTACACATGCAGGAAATCTGTTAAACTCTCTTTTGCATGACAGCCATCAGAAAAGAAAAAAAAGCTTAGCTTTATAATTGTATATGTCATATTTTATCAAATATATCCTTGATATGAGAGCACGTCTCTTTTGACTAGCATCTAAGCGAACTGGAGCCTCTGCTCACAATTTTACATGCCAGGTAAATGGCTGTCTGTCCCTCACTTTAGCCTCTGGCTCCGTACCTTACAAACACTGTTATCTTCTTCTACTCCTGTCATCTGGGGCTAATCATTCCAGGTAGCATTCACGACTGCCGGTTCCTTAGCCATGCACACTTGTGTCTTGCTGGTGGGTGAATCATGAGAGTGGGGAGAGAAGTCTTCATGGAAGACTTTCCTCCGTGAGAATGGCAAGCAATAACCACTATACAAAGACGAGAATGTACCACAAAAATACTTCCCACGAGACCTAAATTAAATATCGGTGCTTATTTATGTGGGTGAGGGGACATCGCAGAGAACTGTGAGCGCCAACGCCACGTGACCTAAGGGAAACGCAGCAAAAAGCAGGATGATCTCTACCCAATTGCAGTTAAAAAAGAAAAGAAGAAAACTTAGTCTTGTGAATTTTACAAAGACACATCACCATGGGAACACATTGTTAGAGCCTTTCCCAAAGCTTTGGAAGGTTTTATGAACGTGAAGGGCACTGAAGTGTAAGCTTCATTAGTTTCATAGTAAATCCATCTGTTGCAAACACATTTTCACTCTGTGGCTTGCTGTTTCACTCTTGTAATGATCTTTGGATAAGCAGAGGTTCTAAATTTTTATGTATCTCAAATTATAATTGAGAACCTCATTGGTTCATGCCTTTTGTTCCTGTTTAAGAAATATTTACCACACCAGGGTCATGAAAATATTCACCTAAGTTATCTCACAGAAGATTTATTGCTCTTATATTTTCATCAACAATCTCTCTGAAATTGATTACTGTGAATTATGTGAAATATGAGTCAAGATTCATGTTGTCCATTTTAATACACATATTGAAAATTGTAGATACTATTCATTTAAATACACATTTTAAAAATAGAGTATATATGAATACATTAAAATAATGATACTCATAGATAAATGTGTTTAAAATACATGAAAAGCATTTTGTTACATGCATTTATAGGTATGCATTGCCTTATAAACTTGACTTTTTTATGCCATAAATACTGTGGTAGTTTGAAACTGTATGTACCCCAGAAAGGCATGTTCTTAAAGTTAATCCATTCCTGTGAGTGTGGACCCATTCAAAGTAGGATCTTTTGATGAGGCATTATTTTGTGTTTGTCTTCTTTGGCTCAACATTGCCAGTTAACATTATCAGTGACCCACCTCATTTAAGATGGGTCTTAATCCTCTTACTGGAGTCTTTTATAAATGGGATAACTACAGAAAAAGAGAGAAAGCCACAGAAGCAAAATCTGAAATCAGTGAAACCACAAAGAGAAGGGAGAGACAAGCAGATGCTGCCATGTGCCTTGCCATGTGACAGTGAAGATTTCTTACCAATCTTCAGTAAGAAAGCATTGTCTTGATGGTGTCTTTATTTGGACATTTTCATGGCTTCAAAACTGTAAAACTGGTTAAAAGCTAACCCACTTCATGTTATCTGCTTTCAGCAGCCTAGGAAACTAAAACCTATACCTACTTTAATTATCATTCATTTTGAAATATTTTTTAAATCTTCCCCTGTGATTTATTCTTCTGTCCTTTGGGTATTTGGAAGTATATTAATATATTTCTAAAGTCAGCAGTCATTCAAATAAATCTTTTCCTTCTGGCTGATTTGAAGGTCTTCTCTTTGTCCTAATTTTTGGCAGCTATGCTGTACTCAGGTATGGTTTTCCTAATATTTATTTTGCATGAGATTTGTAGCACATCACAAATATGTTTCTTGATATCTTTCATATGCGTTAGACAATTCTGAACAATCAATGCTTCATACATGGCTTCTATCTCATTCTCTCTCCTCTCCTTCTGTGGTGTCAATTACATGTATGTTCTTCTACCATATGTTTCTCATTTTCTTTCCTTTCCATCCTTTTGCATATTTATACTTCAATCTGTTTATTTTCTTTTGACTTATCTTCCTTTTCCCTAAGTCGATCATCAACAATATCTTATCTGCTATTACTTCTCTTTGTAGGTTGCCTAATTTAGTTCATAATTTTCATTTCTATGATTTTTATTTCATCATTTTTAAAATGACCAGTTCTCTGATAATACTCTCTATCTTGCTCCTTAATTTCTATACAATATTAATAAGAAATTTTGTAAAATATTTTTCCAATAATACTAATATTAGAATATTCTGAATGTCTGTTTATTCTCTTGTTTTGGGTCATGTTTTGAATGCCACGTTATTTTTGATACAGAACCAGTCATTATGTATAAAGACTTGAAAAGATAATTTGAGGAACAAGATGATATTTGTTTTCTTTCCTCTGTGGCCTTCTCTACCTGCTGGATTATTGGATTCACAAAACCTAAGCTTCTTGGTAATTATCCCATTGTATGAGGCAGGATCTAAACTATTTCATGAAGATTTTCTTCTTGCTCTGGGTGGGAGGATGTATCCCAAACCAGCTAATTCACCATTGCCTGAAGCAGAAGTATATTGATTTAATTTTAATGACTGGATCTAGCTCTGTCTTCTATATTCAGTTTTTACTGATATAAGTTTGGTCATTTCAAAATAACAATATTATTAGTTTAGAATAGGTTTATGTTGTAGGTGACAAAAAAGGTCACAAATTTTCCTATCTCTGTATTCATGCATTTTATAATTTTCATTTGAAACTCTTCTTATCAAGAGATGAAATCTTCTCTAGCCTTAAATTCTAGACATGACCATGGGACTTTTGTTGGCCTCCCAAAGGTACATTAAAACCCCCATCCCAAGGAACAGAGAGTGTCTGCAACTGCAGGCATGATAGTCCCATCCATCTACCCCCACAGAATCTAAGCCCCCTCTCAATTAGAAGCAGAGTGGGCATCACCATCCCAAAACCCTCAAGATTGGGGAGTGAACAATGGACTAAAGTAGACTTATTATTATATTATAGACTTATTCTAGCAATGAAAGAGCTTTTATTATTGATATAAAAGCAGTAAACACCAGAGATTCTAAGGAGAGGGAGAGGGAAGAATAGGTATAATATGGGCCATTTTTGGGACATTGGAATTGTCCTGCATGACATTGCAATGATGGATACAGGCCATTATACATTTTGCCATAAACTATAAAATTGTTCAGGGAAGACTATAATGTAAACTATAGTCCACAGTTAATAGCAATGCTTCAATATGTGTTCATCAATTGTAACAATATGTTGTTATTGTGGGAAAGTGTGGGAGGCGAAGCAGGTAGGGCATATAGGGATTCCCCTATATTTTTTATGTAACATTTATGTAATTGAAGACTTCTTTAAAAATTAAAAAAAATAATAATTAAAAAAAAGGTACAATCAGAAGCTTGAAAAGCACTCATGCATTGGAAATTCCTCTCTTATGTGAACTTACTGACCAATAACGTTAGCTATGTGATTGATCCTGGAGCACTTTTCTGTATTATGAGGGTCATGTGGCCATCATTAGCCCAGCTGACTTTGATCCAGCCACCAGATATCCGAGGTAGGCCATCCCAGTTCACCCATCCCAGTCACCAAGCTGACCAACAGGATCATGAAGAAAACATTATTCCTGCATATTTGTTGTTTTCAGTTACCGGGTTTAAGCATGATTTATTGTGCAGCAAAAGATAGGTTTTTCAAAATTAGTACCTAGAAATGGGAGGCTACCATAATACAAACTCAAACATTGGCATTGCATTTGGGGCTGGATAACAGGTAGAGTCTATAAAAAAGTGACATGAAACCAGGTAGTGAAGGATGTAAAAATTGTGAACAAACTGCTAGTATAGGATGAAAGAGTGGTGAGAGATTTCTATAGAAGTATGAATAAAGATGACATATGTCATGTAGCAGCATAAATATTGGCAAATCTCTTATTTTTTAATTGGAATATAGAAAATGCACCATTTGAAATTGTGGCCCTTGGTAAGGCAGAATGTTAAGAGTGTCAATTATTTTATTATATGTCAACCATTTTAGATGCATAAGATCAGTTATATAAGAAGATGAACCAGTCTGTGTGTGAGAAGAAATTAGAGGAAATGAAGAGGTTCAAGCTCTTGCTGGGTTTCAAAATAAAACTGTTTGCAATTCTCACTTTCTTCAGCCAACAACGTATTCTCAAAGTGAGAAATGGCCTCAGTGTAAAAACCAAATGAGTTGTTTAACCCTTAGTTAAAAAGATAAGGTGATGCTTAGGATTTTTGCAGCTATTCCAAAGAGCTCCCAAGAATCTTAACAGTATTGTCCTACAGCATCCTAACATGTCAAAGAAGAGAGAAACCTGTCTTTAAAATAATTGTAGGTAAGCTTTTATTGAGCATAGTGGATTTGAATTTGAGTCAAATACATAGGAGTCCTGCAAATTTTTTAAAAGAATTGTAATAGGTAAAGAACTGATGTTTTGGACTAAAAGGGATAATGATTGTTCAAATTGCCAAAAGGTATCTGGGTCCCCAACTTTCCAAAGGTAGAAATCTGCCTTTATAAAGCTGTTAAACTGAAAAGACAAGCCATTATATATAGAAAGTGAAGACCTCTCAGAGTGGAGCCAAGAGCCATGAGAACAACAGACTTCCAGGGGGAAGCAGAGAGTAACAGATTGGAGACCCACTGCCAGAGAGCAGAACTGGGCCCTTTTGGTTACTACTTCTCTCTCTGTGATTCAGCAATTCCTCTGCTCTCATGATATTTCCTCCAAATTTCTTCATCCATTGATGACCCCTCAGGCCATGGCACATTTGATAGGGGACCACTGTGTCTCATCATGTTTCCACCAAAGATTATGTTTATTCACACAGACCCAATCATCACCTTAAGAACGAGTGCTAATGCAAAGCAAAGACAAGACTCTGTCCCACCTAAATCACCCCCACGTTGTCCCAACTCATTCTTTTCCCAACATAATAAACATCATGAATGAGCAGAGGAAAAAATGAATTACCCAGAGGAAAGAAAACAATGGTTAATATCTCAAAAATCTTTTTCTTACACAAGTGGCTTATCACTCCCTGTTTTCAGTTCTTCTTATATCTCTTCCAAAATATAATTGGAAGTAATCTAAAGAATTCACACAATTTTATACTTTTGAATACAGTTCTAGCTGCTTAGTTGATATTAAATCACCCATATTATAATTGTGCTTCAAGGAATGGTCAGATGAAAATGCACCTTCTTAGAGGCAGCATCTATCCATGTCTCTTGACAGCAACATGAATAGTATTTGTAAATTCATATTGAAACAGGTATTTTGTTAATCCTCCTTACAGATTCAGAAAGTTTTTGTTTGTTTGCTTCAGAAGGTTTTATATGTATTTCATTGGGATTTAAGGGAAAGGTATTCATGACACGTGTTTGACCCATGATTTCTGGTTGGTTTCCTAAACGATCCTTTTCTACTTCTCCACAATTAAGAACTCTCAGTGATACTAAACTTTCCTACCATGAAACATTTTGTAAATGCCTCGGTTTTAAAATGTAAATCTACGTACTCTGGCCTACCCCTGTTTATTTTTATAGAATTATTATTTCTCTGTGGGATAATTAGCAATGTGATTTAGTTTTGCTGCTGTGATCCATAAATGCTCTGGGCCACATTCTAACATATCTCACTGAGTCCTTAACTTTAATAAGAGCAGTAAGATACAATTCTTATTTTCTATTTAAAAGCCTCAGTCTCATTACTTTGGTCCTTAGAGTTAAGAGGTAGTTGTTTTCCCAATACCCATATAGACATTAAGTAAGCACAATCATTGACTTGTAGTGTTTCTGACTTTTTAAACCCTCCCAGATGCTAGACAGCAGTCTATACTTAATGAATTTTGTGGAAAGCTCAGGACATCTTCTTTCTCTCCTGACCCACAGCCATAAAGAGACAAGAAATTGGGTTTCTTCCTTCTTTTATCTCAAAAACATCTCTTTAGTGACATTCTATATAACTAGATAAGCTCCTGGAGATTTCTTGGTGCTGAGACTCCATACTCCATGCAGTGATCTTTGAGTCTTCAAATCACTTTGCTCAACTTTCAAGGACTCTGGTCCAAAGCCTTCTGCGTTAAGGAAGCCAGAGAAATTTCTCAAAAAAGAAAAAGAAGATTTTCTATAGAAAATGGATTGTAATGGTCCTGACTAGCATGATTGTAATGTTCCTGGCATGAATCCACATGCCAACAAACATACTTTCACTATGGCCAGACATGCTCCAATTTGGAAGTATAATTCCAGCCATTAGGAGATGGATGGAAAGAGTGAATGAGAATTCTATAGAAGTTTACTCTTCCCTACAGGAAAGGACTTAAATTAGAATAATCCAGTAAAACAGATATTCTGCAAAAATTTAGTTACTATGTCCAGTCCAAGGTTATTCTAGTTACTACTGACATGTAGCCTTAAACCTTAGGGACTTAAAACAATCTTAAATTTGATCACAATTTGTGGGTCAGAAATTAAGAAAGGGCTCAAATGGCAGTTGCTGTTGTTGTTGTTGTTTTAATGTATGTGCATTCAGATTTTAGTTGGAGTTGCAGTATTGTGAAGTCTTGACAGAGCTAGACATACACAATGGCCCATTCACATGGCTGGCTCTAGTTTTTGTCTGTTGGCTGGGAGCTCAGCTGGCACTGTTAGACTTGAGTTCCTACACATTGTTTCCCCATTATTATGGTCTCATGGTAGTTGGAAATTTCAACCAGTGACTCATAGCTCCAAAAGTCAGTGTCCAAGCTCCTAAAACAGAGAATGCATCACCTTTTATATCTTAACCCTACAAGTCACCCTGCATCACTTCTACATCATTCTCTTGGTTCCTCTTGAGCCATAAGCTTTCCCAGATTCAAGGCAAGGAGAATTATACACTACCTTTGATGGTGGAGGGGCAAGATCAGAGAAGAGCATGTGGAATGGGAAGTATTGTTGCTACCAACTTTGGGATATACAGTATGCTTCAAGATAACCCAAGATTAGAAACTTCATGTGGGTCAAGTAATGCCAGAGATGACTCTACTAACTGAAGGTAGCTGGGGTTCCAAGAAACTTATACAGAGAAAATCAGCAGACATTGAACACGGGGCCAGGAGAATAGCTGAGGTTTCTATGTGGATGTTTTCTCTCTCTGTAAGTATATTGGCACCAAACTCCAGTCAATCTTGAAGATCTGATCAAAAGAGTTGTAAGGGATAAACAACACTCATTTTATCCCCAATAGATTCATATGCAACATTGATTAACTTTGCTGCCTACAAACAAGAGCAAAGATTGTTTCTCCTTAGATACTCTGGGCATTAATGAGGAGAACTGAGTAGACTCTTCATCAAGTGACCAGTGATGTAGCACTCTGAGTAGAGGACGAGACAGCATGACTCCTGAGCAAAGATGTCCAATAGAGGGATGGTAAGATTTCATTTTTGTTTTCTTTTCAGAGCATTTCAATGTCTCTGAAGACCCTTAGTCTCCCCACTGTGGGGATTTTTTTTCTTTGTGATGCTTTGTAGATCTTCTTCCATTGGAAGGCTGGGGTGGAAATTTCTTAAGGGGTCCTTTGCTCCTTCTGTAACTAAATATGAGGGATGCTGTTCAAAGACCATAGAAGGAGTAAAATTAATATCTTTTGAGGGATACACTGTTCTTCATGTACCAATATCTAATTTTATCCTCAAAACAACCCTGAAATGTTGATAGTAGTATGCTTCCCTCACAGATGAGTCTATGCTCATCTTTACAGGATAAATTATGGGTAGATTTCTCACAGTTAGTACTCTGTTAGTCACAATTTTAAAAAGGTGTATCAAATGTCAAAGTCCTGGTTCTCCATACTGTACTTCCATGTTTTGTGGTTCCCCAGTGAAGCTCAGAGGAAATTATTCACCATTAATATTTTTTTATTTTGGTCTTCTCTAAAGTGTTCTTTTAATTTTCACTAACTCACAGAAGTAACTCAACATAAAGAAAAAACAAAGCTTGTGGCAGAAGGGAAGCTCTGGACATTTCTCTTTAACATCAGGCTCAGATCCAAACCTGGGATGTCAATCCCTGAATTCAAAGGTGGTCAGAACCTTACCACAGTTAGAATGAGTCAGGTCTGCAGTAGCTCTTCTCACTTACAGTTGAGAGACAAGGGTGAAGGGCCTCGGGCTCTTGTTCAGATATTGCAGAGAGGAAACAAGTAACCACATATGACAGAGTGAACTAACACAGCCCAGATCAAAGGATGAAATCATTTCAAGTTTGAAATGACAGAGAATGGAAAAAGGGAATTTCAAGGTTCCCTGGATTCTTACTTATATATGGATTTATGGTAAACAAAAAATTAAATTTCAGAAATTGGGATTCGATTTAGTACCATCAATTCTTTTATTCATTCACTAATGTGTTCATATATCTAAAACTGTTTATTGAGCCTCTATGTGTCAAGCACTGCACATGTGATCTATCCTTGTGGATAGTCTAGTTTGGAAAATACACAAAATATGATTGAAAAATATATGAAATCACCAACTTTGATACATGCTATGAAAGAAATTCACAGAGTGCAATGATGAGGATGAATGTGGGGAGCAGGGTTTCCCTTCAAAAGTTGAGGCTAAGACCTGAGAGATGTGAAGAGCCATGAGAAGTGTGGTCTAGGCAGAGGAGCAGCATCTCCAGGGATGAGGATCCAGAGCAGGAAAGAGTTTATGGTCCTTTGGGATCTGAAAGAAGGGGAGTGTGGCTGGATCACGTAGAGCAGGGAGGAGTGTGGCAGGGGTGGGTTTGAGGAGGTAGACTGGGACCAGGTCATGCAGTATCTGTAGGTCAAGTTGCAAAGTTTTGATTTCATTCTCAGGGCAGTGATAGTTGATGGAGACTTCTTAGAAAAGAGTGATGTGATCTGATTTACATATAAATAGTCCTTTGTGGAGAAGATGGGTGTTTGATCTGCAGCATTTTTTTTGAAGGCTTAAATAATCATGAAATGTGCTGGGTCTCTTTATTAAAGAGGCAATAATAGAATCTTACCTATTTCTTTTGGATTCTTCCATATTCAGCTGAATCCCTGCTGAACAAGGGACCAGGAAAAGGAGTGCTTGGTAACCAGACAGCTCAAATTCTCCTGCCTGGTCCTGCTGTAACCAGAGTTAACTCAACCAAGTGGCTTGGTGAGGTCTCCTCAAAACAGAAACTAGTAAACAGAGCTCAGAGGGATGGGGCTGACAGAAGGAAAGAGATGGGAGTTGTACAAGAGGAGACATCCACATTCTAACTCATGTTCCATTAGATTGGGGTTAATATATGAGAAGTATGATCTAAGGGAGAGGTCATTTGTTCAGTGCAGGAGTAGTTCTGAGCATTGGGTGGACACCTGAGTCCAGAGAAAGCTGTCTATGTTGCAATGGGTACCAGATTTGAGTCCCATCCTTCAGTGGGATGACCTGGCAGGGCCAAGAAGACAGGAAGACTGTCCCTGGGTAGATGAGTGCTCAGGACAGGACTTCCATCCCAGAGAGGGCTGTTGTGATCATAGGTCATTCATGCAGGGCAGAAGGTCATTCTGGTGGATAGAGCCCACTAAAAACAGGGCAGCTGCAGTACCAAGTTCAAGTGGACATTTGGCACTTTGATCCCAGGTAACAGAGAAATGGATGTTGAAGACTACTTTCAATACCAATGACTGGTTGAGAGGGAGTGCCCCAATTACTTCTAGGCTAGATTCTGCTTGACTTAAGGCTCTGCCTAGACTAAGCCTGAAGGTGGTGAGATCTTCCTTTCCAGCAGCTACAGGGGAGGGCTGGCAGGAATTGGAAGTGTACTCAATCTTTGATTTTCTGAAATGATCTCCTTTAGGAGGATCTTACTGCTATCAGGCCAGCGAAGACCCCGTGCTTAATTGTGTCAGTGGAAGGGAATGGTGGTATGCCATGGTTTGATTTGGATGTTTTATTTACAAGAGCAAACACCTGACTTTTTGGCATTTTAAATACCCCTTCTTTGTCGTTGTTGTCGTCGTCTTCTTCTTCTTCTTCTTCTTCTCCTTCTCCTTCTCCTCCTCCTCCTCGTCCTCCTCCTTCTCCTCTCCTCCTCCTCCTCCTCCTCCTCCTCCTCCTCCTCCTATTTCTTCCTATGCTTCTCCTCCTTCTTCTCTGTTTCCTCTCCATTCTTCTTTTTCTTGGCAGTATGTTTCCTGTCCCAAACAAATTAGAATAATGAAGATGATAAATCGATTCTTTATGAAGATAAATGCCTTTTATTTGGAAGATGTATTCTGTTACATTTTTATAACTATTTCAAAGTTGTACATTTTGAGAGGAGATGTGAAGTGAAAGGTGGTTCCCAACAACTAAATTGCCCATTGGCTCAGAGAGTTGCCTTGGACCTGCAGTATAGGTAAAGCACCAGGTCTGCAGGATGTCTGTGGGTTTTGTGGATGGTGAAAATATTTAACACTCATGAGCTAATGGCTACATGGGGTACCTTTCTCCAAGTGATGCTGCCTCAGGGAAGTCACCATTGAGACAGAATAATGTGCCCTCCACAACTGTTCTTATGAAGTCCAAGATCAATTGTGTTGGGAAGGCCTCATGTGAAGTCAGGATTAAGGCTTATTTTGGGTCAGAGGTATATTAGATTCTGGATTAGGGGTTAATTAGGGTCTAGGATAAAGATAAAGTTATAGGCAAGATTAGAGAATACTCTGGATCAAAGCTTTACCTATTCAGAGGCTTGTGAGAGTTCATTCTCTTTGGATATGGGGTCAACATGGTGCAAAGTTGAGAGGTCAGTTTGAGCAGTGGGATCCAGTGACTTCTGATAATAAGATGGCACTGATGTTGCCTTCTCTGACCTCGGGAAGAGATCCACACTGGGTGCAATTCCTTCCTTCTGCTTATCTCATGTGTTTCAAAGTTTCAGGTCAAAAGGATCCCACAGGGCAAGGGAGTAATGGTAGCCATTTTTTTCTTGTAGTGGTGGGAAAAAAAACAAATTTGGTAAGCCTGGGTATGTTCAGTAAGAAGGAGATATCTGCTGAGCTGGTGCTATTTCACCATAAGGTACAGTAGATCCTACTGGATCTGCTTCAGTTAAGCCTGTGCTATTGCTCAAGAAGGCATTGACATGCCACTTGGACCTCTAACTCCTCAGCAGGTACTCAGCAAATCATCACAGGCTGGACTCACAGCCATGTGGGACAATCAGTGAAACAATTTATAAGCCTGCTGCACTTCCATATTCTTGGAAGGCACCTTCCATGGCTGGCCACCTACTAACAAGAAAGAAGATGAGACGCCCTCTATAATCAGAAGAGTGACAGGAAAGAGTTCCCTAAAGATCTAAGTATTTACTGGAACAAGTGAAAGAGCATCTGATCTTCAGCGACTATTTCTGTGTTAATGATGGCACAACAAGCAGGGCTCGGATGAGAACCACCATCCTGACCAAGGCACTATACTCCTTCCATCTCACCTGATGGGAGGAAGCTTGAATACTAAACATAGAATTTTTCTGAGTATCTTAGGCTAGAGGTTATGTCACTAAAAAACAATTTCAAAGATCCATAGACTCAAATGACTGCAAGAACCAGGCAGGTGAAATGGGATGAGAATAAGACAATAGGGAGTGGCTGAGACTTTGGCCAACTGGAGGACACATATTAATCTGAAGCCCAACAATTTACTATTCAGGTCTACAAAATTGTTGCTATGATAAAATTTGAGGTCAATATTGTTAAATCTTTCAAGATTTGAGAAGAGCCATGCATCCACAATGTAAATGATATATCCGACTTTTGGAAAGTATTGTGTTATTTTATTGAAAATATTGTGTGGACAGATCCTAATTCATCTGCAGTGCCGCACCTGTCCATTTGTAACCCAGAGCTTTGCAAAGACGATGATTATGTAGAGTGGGTCTCCTGCTCGCTCTAATCCAATCGAGTTCTCTGTGGGACTCTAGGTCTGCTGATAAGAATAGCAACAAAGTGAGTTTTATGCACAGCAAATGAGATTGTGAATAGATTACCTTGCTGTAAAGTCCTTAGATACTAGAATAATGTGATAGATTCTCGTCCCTAGAGATAAGTCTATGTGATTCTCTTTTTTCATCACTGAGGCTTCAGGGACCAACCCATCTTGTAACAACTGCATGCATACAGGATTTTTGTTTCAGACTTTTAAAACAGCCATATATAATAAGCACAATCTAGTGTTCTTTGTTCTCTTGGCCTCCTCGGACCAAATCCCCTATATCCAGCAGCCAGGACTGTAATTACAGCTAACAAATGATTCAACTTTAAAGGCGGAAGCTTTCTGAACCTGGGGAGGACAGAGCAGAAGCTCCATTCAGGGATGGAGGCACAGGACACCAAGTTTAAGCATCAAGCCTAAGCACCAGCTGTGGGTTTTGGTCTCTGCAAGCTCCTGAAAACAGCTCTTGATTTCATCAATTCATCTCGGCCCACTGCTTTGGGAAAGTGCCTCTAAATATTTCATGGGCTGCTCAGCCCTTCTCTGAGCCTCCACAGGAAGCTCAAGTCCTTTCTCCTCGTCTCATTAATTCACAAAATGTACTTCATCTCACTTGATGGAAAATTCTTTTGTTGGAAAAGGAGAAGAGGCGTTGTTGTTCAGAGAATGGAATGCAAAGCATTACCCCAGCAGCTGGCTGATGCTGCCAGACTTTGAGAGTGGCCGGGAGAGACCTTAGGCAGCAGCAGTGCCTCCTTGCCCTTCTGCCTCGGTCCCCTATGCTAAGGAAGAGCTAGCTGGTGGGGGTGGGCAGCCCCTAGGACAGAGGGCCCTGGGCTCCTGGGAGCTGCAAATTGGAGTGGTCTAAATCTTTAGCGTCTCCTTTGGAAGGAGGCTCAGGAGAGAGGGACACCCACACGCACATATGTGCATACAAGCAGACCGGGTGACTCGAAGCACTACCTGTAGGGTGCTGCTCTGCTTCAGTGTTTGGTGGATTTAACCTTTAGTTGTGCAATAGCAGACATGGATGTGGTTTGTGGCTGGCATCACCAACCTGTATAAACCCTAGTTATACACTTTCCTCCTAGCTCAGAGCTTATGGGGAGCACATCCCAATCCACTCTGGATTCCCAGCAGAGCATCTGAGCCCACATTGAGGGTACAGAGGTGGTCAGTCAGCCAAATCGACAGGTTTGGAAATTGCAAGCAATGCATTTAGAATGTGTGTTCCCGTCCCTGACCCTAGCTCACATCATGAAAATGTAAAAAGGCCGCCTTAGTCCTGTACCGGATTGCTAAGGTCCAGCAGGGGCCCCTCTGCCTATCAGCTTCAGGCTGGAGGGCTGGGTCATCCCTGAAGAACCCCTGACCAGGTCAAGCCCAGCCCACCCCTGAAGCACACATTGGCCAGAGCAGGAACCCAGGATCACAGAACCCTCCATGGGCCAGTCAACACCCCTTCCCCGACTGCCCAGCTGTGTCAATCATCGTAAATGCATTATGTCTCAGAGGCTGACAACTCCTGAAGGTCCATTTCTCACTCATAGCACATGTCCTTAATGGAGGGACTGTGGCTATGTCCCACATCTTCTCCATTCCAGGCCAAAGCTGAAAGTGCAGCCCGTTCTGGGAATGGAGTAAAGATGGGACCATGTGATTGTTCCTAAAGCTTCCATTTAAGGATGGTGTAAGTTTATGAGCTGAAGAAAATCTCTAGGCCAAGTCTGAATCCCTAGAATGGTAAAATATAATGGGCCAAATGAAGGAAAGCAAATAATTGGGAAGGGTAATGCAGTATCGTACAACTTCATCCTTTGCAAGGCCTACCCTGTTGGTGCTATGGAAAATAATACAGCAAGGTAAGAGGGAAAGGAAGAGTATATGCATGTGTATGTGGTCAAGGCATGACCATTACAGAAGTGTTTGAAGGGCAGCAAGGATGCAAGTGTTTCTGGAGAAGAAGAACAGGGAGGAAAAAGGAAATGACATCACAGCAGTAATGGGAGGTAGGTCACATCATGTTTCGTAAGCCATTAAGAAAATTTGACTTTACTCTGAATAAAATGGGAAGCCATTTGACTGGTTCTAAAACAGAGGCATGGCATGGTCCTAGTGACATATCTAAAGGTTACTCTGGCTGCTGCTGGGCAGAAGCAGAAGCAAGAGGAGGAGGCAGGGTCTCTTGCAGTAATCCAGGCTAGACGTGGTGATAATTTGGACTAAGATGATGGTGGCAGGTTATAAGAAGTGGTCAGATTCTGAATGTATTTTAAAAATAGATGACATATATGTTGATGGTTTCAATGTGGAGAATATGAGAAAGAATTTGGAGACCACTTGGGTGTTTTGTCCTGAGCAATTAGAAGAGCTGAGTTGCATTAACCAAATTGTGAGCTGCAAAGGAAGGGTTGTGGAGGTTACAAGGGGGAGAGCAATCAGGAGTCCAGCTTTGGATGTGTGAAGTTTGAGATTTGGGTGAGACTTCTGAGTGGAGAGGTCCCATAGGCAGCTGTATATTTTAGTTTTGGAGATCAGGGAGCTGTTCCACCACAGAGCTAAGTTGTGGAGTCATCTGCACTCTGCACGTGGGTATTTAAAGTCCTGGGGTCAGATGAAACCACTCAGTGATATCAGAACCTTAGGACTTCAACATCTGGAGATCAGGGAGAGGAAGAGAAATCAGGGGAGGAAATTGGGAAGAGCACCTAGCAAGTGGGCGTGAAACCAAGAGAGTGGTGCCATGGGGGCCAGGAGAAGAGGATGCTAAAAGAAAGGGGGAAGGACCAACCGTGTCCAATGCAGCCAGTAAGGACCAAGTGCGACCACTGTATCTGGCAAAGCTGTCAGAGAAAAGCTGTGGAGAGAGGACTCCCAGGGGAAACAAATGGCCTCAGTCACTTTCTGAACCTTCTCAGCTCTAGTCTCCAAGGCTTCTCAGCTTGCAGGCTGAGCACACCAGCCACTACCGACCTAGAAGTCAAGTTAATCAGCTGGTGCTGACCTTTCAGCTGGGCAGTCCAGAGTCCCCTTGGGATTGCGGGGTCTCAGGCACTTGCTGACCCACTGAGCAAAGTCTATTCACTCACATGGAATTTGCGTAAAACTGGCACAAGCACATGGAGCTGCCTTCTGAAGTTAAACCAGTATTATATCCAACGAGCATTGAAAAGCAGTTGGAATTTTTTGGTTGAGGGCTCTTTAAGAAGTTCTAAGTGGAGATTACTTGCTAAACCAAAGCCAAATGCCAAAATCCCTTTTCCCTGTCTCTCTCCTACCCTTTCTCTTATAAGGCACTAAAAACTGCCTTTTAATCTCTCTTCTCATATCCACAAACTCCCTCAAACACTTGGCAAACACAATCTAGACTGCTCTTGATTCTCTCCTCATCGCTTCCTGCTTTTTTGGGTCTATCAGCTTTTATTGTTTGCATGATGCATAGCTTTCTGCCCTTTCCAATGTAGATTAACTTAGCCTTTCTGGTGTTCTTTCAATTTTTCTTTCTCCCATTTGGGGATCAATAAAGCAAAGGCCATAATGCTGGCCAGGTAAACACAGAAAACCACCGAAAAGGAAAGGAAAGCAATGCCCAGCTATCCTTTATACTGCGCCTGTTTGTTTCAATGCAATGGGACTTCTGCCTTGGATTCTCGTTGGTTGCCAGCCCGTCCCCCAAACAAGACCCCATAAACAAACCATTCAGTGGAAGTCCGCACACACCCCTCTCTGGGTGCTCATGTCTGCCCTGGGCCATAGAAGGGTCTTTGGTCAAAGCATGGACCACCCCTCCCAAATGCTGCCCTCTGCTGGGGAATTGGACCCTGCTTCCATTTTGACCCATTTCCTCCCTTCAGCCCATGTGGGCTTATTTTCCCCTTTGAGGATTTGTCAAAAGCAAAAATAACCATACCAACTGCCTGTCACTTAAATACGAGGAGATTTATTAGATTTTTCAGAAAGTACATAGTTCAACAGAGATGAAAATACAAGGTTAACTTCAGGTCAAGCAGGCTCACCTCCTGTCCAGTCAAGCTTTCCTAGGCAATCATTTTTCTGGCCTGCTGCAGTCTTGCCAGTCCAACATCTGACCTCCCAAGAGCAGCTGGATAAGAGAATCCAAACCACAGCCCTGGGTGGCCCCTCCAGTCCTGCGTGTGAGAGTCAGCTTTGGATGTTTGAGGAGCGAGGGGCTGCGACTCCCAAGGGCTGCTGCCTTCTCCCACCTGGGCTGTGCCTGGCCTGTTAGAGGGTCACCACTGCCCATGGTCTTACCTACAAGTGCTTTCAGGGGGTCTTAAAGAGGTGACATTAATTGTACAGCTGGCTAATACCATGGCCTCCTTAGTCCCCTAGGGGAACACGGGAACATTGAAGAGTTGAAACTGCCAGTGGAAAGTGCCATCCAAGTAGCAATCAAGGCGTATTCAGAATTTCCTTAAACATAGACCCTTGGGCCAGAAACAACAGCCATTTCCATGGTTGCAGAGACACTTTGCTAGGAAAAAATTGCAAGATGTCCCAAAATGGGTGATCCGAAGAGAAAAGCCAGTTTGTACATGTGTGGTGTGTGTGTGATGTGTGTTATAAATGTGTATGTGTGTGCATGTGCATATGCATGTGTATTCTGCTCCCATGTACTCTGACCCTTCCAGGTAGCCTATCCCAAAGCAGAACTGTGAGTCACCCTACAAGACACCAAGCTCTGTGCAGACAGACCTGGCATTTGTTGTGTTCGCTACTGTATGCTCAGAGAGGATCCTGATCATAGCATGAGTGTTGAATCAATAAACGTGGAGACAATCTCCGCCAGTGCTACTATAGGTTCATTGGCTTAAATGAACACTTGCTGCTCTCTGATTGCGATTCACCCACCATAACAGATACCCACAGATAATGATATGGGCTAGATCTGACTTTGAGTTCTGACCCACAGGGGACAGGCTGAAAGCAATTCGGCCCCTTTGGCTTATGACCCACTTATTTCCAACTTCATCCCTCTTCTTCTCCACCAATATTTTGAGCAAGAAACATAAAAATGGTAAAACTAAGACAGTGTCTAACAAAGTCAATTCCTGCTCTTAAAGATCTCAGCATTTGATGGGAAGGACAGAATGTACTGGACCGTGGGTCAACCCCTCCCATGAAAACAAACCACCAGACCCATAGCTCGTCCTCTCTTTATCCTTGATATAATCTGGCTGGGGCTAGGGTAGAGTGGCACATGGGGGGCAAGTGTTTGCTAGGAAGGGGAGCAGTGGTCACCAGGAGACATGGAGAGGCTTTCCCAGGGGTTTCAAACCATGTCCCTAAGGGATGAACTCCAATATCAGAGGACTCTGCGTTAAGTATCAGAATACAGAGTTAAGCATCTAGCTGTTTAATGAAGAATTCTACCCAATGCTAAACTGGTCTCTCTGGTCTGTTTTTACTGTACATTTGTATTCTTGGCCTCAAAACTAATCTCACTATTTAAAATAGATGTTTCATATTCCATTGTGTAATTATACTTGAATTCTTTTAGCTCATTCCATAGTAATGGGCATTTAGGTTATGGCATTTTTGTGGCTAGCTCTGTTGCTGCTACAAACAGTGTTATGATACACATATATACTACTTGAGCTTGTGTGTCCTAGTTGCACAGGGCAGCATCTTCTTTCTTTTCCAGGTTCTGTTGACCTCCAGCTTCTGTCTGCTACCCGTGGCTGCTTCTTGTGTGTCCATCTTTCTTTGCTTATGAGGACTTCACTCGTATTGGATTAAGGCCCACCATCACTCAGATTGGGCACACCTTAACTCAAACCATCTTCAAAGCTCCTATTACACATGGGTTCACACCCACAGGACCAATGCTGGGGGACATGAACATGCTTTTTGTGGCAGACACGATTCAATCCCAAACATAGATGAAGACATTTTTAATTTTGATAGATATTGCAATTATAACCCAGAAATTTCTAACATTTTATATTCTCATCAACCAATAAATAAAAGTACATCATATACCTACCAACAATAAGCATTATCATTAATTTACAGTTTTACTTATCTGACATGTTAAAATAAATCTCTCACCATTTTAATTTGTATGCCCTTAATTATAAATAGGGCATTTACTATTTTTCATAATTTATTATTTATTGGTGTTTCTTTTGGTGCACCTTTTAATAAAATATGTTGCATGTCTTTTTATTGAATTTGCCATGTTTTATTGATTTACAAGGATATGTTATATATTATGGATAGGGAATTTATGCCTGTTATATATGTTAAAAATTTTCCTTAGACAAAATCTGTATCTCTTTTACACACCATAGTTTCTCTATCAATTTGCACAGGGTCCAGCCTAGTGAGGACACTCAATAAATATGCTATAAAGGAATAAATGGATGCATGAAACCTTAGGAATAATGAATGCCAAGGTCTTTCCCTGACTTGCAGCCCTTTCAGCAAACAATTTATTGGTTAATATTTGCCCCCTAGTTTACCTGAGTTCCAGAAGTGTGTCATGCCCACCCTTAAATAAAGATAATTCTTCCTTGGTAATACTCCAGTATTTTCTTGGTCCCACCTTTCACACTATTCATGGAATTCTTGCTAGTCTTTAGTTTCTCTTCAGCAAATCTGTTCACAGTAAGTGATCATTATCCAAGGGATGGTCTCCAGAGATGAAATGCAGAGTTACTTGCACTTGGTAAGCTTTGATTTATTAGTAATGATTTGATCAATAAATAAAATATTCTTTGGGGCTTAGCTCATCCTCTCATGCCTCCACCAATTATTTGTATATTGGTTCATTCAGGTGAGACAACTTCTTCCTACAGAGAGAGGATTTTTCAAAAGATGACGTAATCTGAAAATATGTAATCACAACTATATATGATAATCCTGTTATTCTTAGCCATCCAAACCACCTGAAAAGACCATAACAAAAAGAAATGTGATACTGTATTTTCTTCAGTGGAAGAACTCAAACAGTCCTTAAAATAATCTCAGCCTCTTTCTAACATTTATTTTTTTTAAGGCCTGGATTATCATCTTTTGTCCAGAGATATTGAATATCTTGGCCCTTACAGAAACAGAGGTCTTCTACTTGATACCTGGAATTTAATAGAACACTATACTGCCATTTTTCAGGCATTGGGATGGATACTGGACCTCCTCATGCTAATTCCCACTCTAGAGGACTCACAGAAGATGAGCTAATGCATTATTCCCCAAAACATTTTTTCAAAATACCTGATTATATGGGCATCATGAGAAAGGATGTGAAATGTGAATAAATTTTTAGGGGCACATACCTTCCTGGCAGGAGGTTTTCCAATGAAGAAAGGATTCTTATTAATTTCCTCACATCACATAACTACATTCAACTTAAAAAGTGGTGAAGGTCTTGCAGTAGACCAAGACAGCAATGTAAAATACTCCAGGTGCCATTACCCCCACAGAAATCTTTGAACAACTAGAAAAAACTGGCAAAGCCATCTTCCTCAAAACTCCAGAAAACAGGTAAAGAGTTGTGGTAAATAAGCAAGTGCCACATCAAGAAAGCACAGCTTTAAAAACCTGTAGGAGAAGTTCATGGCACCCTTACTGGATGCTCCTCCACCTATCCACTGTGCAGCTTGCCTGCACTCCCATTGTGAGTCTTGGCCCTGTGCTAGAGGGAGCAGATGAAAGCCTTTGCAAATATTGGGGTAACTATATATCACTGACAATCTATCAGGTGGCAGCCTGAAACACAGAACCAGGAAATTTACATCTGACTCACCCTCTGAGAATTTGTGCTGCAGGCAGAAGTAGCTTGAAGACAGTAATAGCAATATAAGAAAAAATTAAGTCAAAGAGGCTTGGAACAAAGGATTGCCAGCTTTAAGACATAAAATGAAGCACCCAGGAGGGGAAGAAAGTTTATTTCATAGGGAATAGAGAAGACTTTTGGATTCCTGTAAATGGGGAATTCCTAAGACATGAGCCTGCTCTTCACTTTCACTTTGGGCTAAGTTTTTTGACAGGAGGGCTAAACTGTGAAGGAGAGCATAAGCCAATACAGAAAGAATTTGCAAAGACAGTGGATGGTGACTTTTGCATTGGTTTGTTTGTTTCTGTTAACTCCTGACAATCACAAAAAAAATCTATATATCGCTAGCTATTTATAAAGCTAAGGAATGGACAGCTCAGTGGCTAAATCCCAGCATTAACATTTTAAAATATTAAAATATACAGTGTGCAACAATTACAAGACAATTAAAGAAACAGAAAATGATGGCCCACCCCCACCCAAAGAAACAAGATAAAAATTCAGACACCATTATCGAAGAAAATCAGACTTTGGATGTACTGGGCAAAGGTTTTTTAATAAAAATATCTCAATATGCTCAAGGAGGTAAAGGAAAACACAGAGAAACAACTAAATGATCTTAGGAATGATGAATGTGCAACATGGGAATCTCAATAAAAGAGATAGAAACTTTAAAAAGGACCCCAAATAAATACTGGAACTGAAAACCACAATAGCCAAAATGAAAAATTACCTACATGGTTTCAACAGGAATTGGAGCTGGCAGAAGAAGGAATCCATGAATTCAAAAAACAGGACAATTGAAATGATTCAGGCTGAGGTCAGAAAGCAAAAATAAGGGGAAAATGAACAGAAACTAAGAGACCTGTGGAAACTATCAATCATACTGATATACACACGAGGGGAGTCTCAGAAGGAAAGGAAAGAGTGAATGGGGCAGAAGGTATATTCAAAGAAATAATGGCAGGAAACCTCCCAACTCTAATGACCAACATGAATATACACAATCAAGAATCACAATGAACCTCAAAGAAGATAAAGTTGAAGAGAACCAGTCAAACAGACACATATTAATCAAAATGTCAAATGCCAAGGGCAAGGAGAGAGTTCTGAAAGCTGCAAGAGAAAAACAACATGATATGAACAGGGATCCCCAATAAAATTAAGTACTAGCTACTTTCTCATCAGAAACCATGGAGTCATGAAGGCAGTGAAATGAAATATTTAAAGTGTTGAAAGAAAACAATTGCCAACCAAAATTTTTTACATACAGTGAGACTGTCTTTTGAAAATGAGGGAGAGATGAAGACATTCCCAGATAAACAAAAGCAGAAGTTTGTCACCACTAGACATGCCCTACAAGCATTGTTAAGGGATTTCTTCAGACAGAAATGAAAAGACATTAGAAGTAGACTGAAGTGGCATAAATAAATATGGCATGAATAATTATAAATTCCAGTATTATTATATTGTACTTTTAGGTATGTATCTCCATTTGTTACTTCTTACAGCTTCTAAAATATAAATGCATAAAAAGTAATGATAAATCTATGGGTTTTTAGACATACAATGCTTAAAGATATAATTTGTAACGAATACAACATAAAGGTGGGGAAATGGAGAGGTATGGGAACACTGTTATGTGTATGCTATTGAAATAAAGTTGTATAAATGTATATGGTTGTTACAGATTTAGAATGTTAAACTCAAGCCCCATGTTACCCACAAAGAAAATATACGAAAAATATATACAGAAGGAAATGAGAAGGGACACAAAATGGTACACTACAAAAAATTAATAAATATGAAAATAGGCAATAATGGAAAAATTGAGGGGCAAAAGGTATAAGAATTACAAAGACCAAATAGAAAAATGGCAGAAGAAACTCCTATAATATCAGTAGTCACTTTAAATATGAATGGATTAAACACTCCAGCCAAAGGTACAGACTGACAGAATGGATAAAAAGGCATGACCCTAGTATATTATAAGAGACTCTTTTTAAATTCAGAAGTACAATTACATAAAAAGTGAAAGGATGGAAAAATATATAATACCATGCAAATAGTAACCAAAAGAGAGGTGGAGTAGCTATATTAATAACAGATAAAAGAGGCTTTAAAACTGTTATGAGGGACAAAGAAGGTCACTATATTCTGATAAAGTGGTCAATATAATATTAAGAAATAACAATTTTAAAAATAAATCAACCTCATAGCAGAGCCCCAAAATACATGAAGCAAATACTGACAAATTTGAAGGGAGAAATAGATGGTTCTGCATTAATAGTAGGAGACTTCAATACACCATTTTCAATAATGGATGGAACATCTACACAGATCAATATTGAATCAGAAGATATGAACAATACTGTTAACCAACTAGACTTAATGAGAATTCATAGAACACTTCACCTAACAGCAGCAGAATAAACAATCTTCTCAAGTGCACATGGATCATTCTCCAGGATAGACCATATATTAGGTCATAAAACAAGTTTTAATAATAATTTTAAAACATTACAGTCAATTTATCTTCTCCAATCATAATGGAATGAAGCTACAAATCAATAGCAGAGGGAGAACTGGAAAATTCACAGATAGATGGAAATTAAGCAACACAATCTGAAATAACCAATGAATCAAAGAAGAAATCACAAGGGAAATTAGGAAATATCTTGAGGTCAATAAAAATGAAAATACAAAATACCAAAACTTATGGGATTCAGCAAAGGCAGTGCAAGGAGGGAAATTCATAGCTCTAAATAATTACATCTAAAAGATGAAAGGTATCAAATCAGAGAACTAACCTAATGAATGAAGTGTCAAGGAAAAGAAGAGCAAACTAAATCTAAAGTGAGCAGAAGTTGGAAATAACAAAAGTTAGTGTAGAGATAAGTGATACAGAGATTTTCAAACAATAAAGAGACTCAACAAATCCAAAAGTTGATTTTATGAAAAGATCAATAAAGACAAATGTTTAGCTAGGCTGACAATGAAAAAGAGAGAGAATGCAAACAACTAAAATCAGAAATGAAGGGGGACATTACTATTTTGGATGTTATATTGAAGTTCTTGTGATAAGATGAAATCACAGATATGCAGTCAGCTGAGAATGCGTGAGAACACAGTTTTGTTAAATCAAAGATTCTGGAAGGAGAGAGGGGGAGAATGAGGGTGATGAAGAGTCTTAGGGCTTACCTAACCTAAGCTCCCATGACAGTTAGTGGAGGAAGGGGGTGGAAGAACATAGGGGTCTTGGGCTTTCACCTTTATGGTAAACCAAAGGGGAGGACTGGGGTTTTCCTGCAGATGCTGGTGATGGGGAGTTTTAAACATGTGGCATAAAGGGTAGAAGTGGCCAAAGCCATTTGAAGAAGTGAAGGGTAGCTCTTATCTTCCAAACCACATGGAAGCACATGCTTTGCTAATTGTGGATATACTCAGGACAGGGCTGCCTGGGGTGATTTTTCAAAGGGGAATTTATGACTAAGCTAGGCAGGAGGATGACACACCAAATACAATTTCTTTTATGCAATTACAATCTACCTTGTGGTGACTGAGAATCATTTTTTAAGATGGCTGTGGTCTGAGTAGTTAAGATATTTAAGAACATATTTAAGCTGTACATTATGGTTCCAATGGTCAGGCTAAACAAGGGCACCATAATCATAATAAAAACTAGTCCTGTGACTAGTAATTGGAAGGCCTGGCAGAGCTAGTCTCCCCAGGTAGTGGGACTTAGCCATGAGAAAATGTCCTGAGCAGGCTTGAAGATAGTAAAGATATGGGAGGCATTGCACATTTTAACAAAGATGTTGGAGATATTATTAATAAAGTGTATCTCTCATTGCATCTTTTGTAAATTATATTGGACTTGCCCTGAGTTGTCGATGTACATGAAACAGGTCATTCTGGTCATAGCACAGGCCATACCCTCTCCTTAGCTAGCAGGTAATCCAATGGTAGTCTATTGTCAAAGTCAACTTGAGCTTGGAAGCTATCTGTTACTGGATAAGGTCCAGTGTCTGGGAGACCAGTTGCATATGGTGGGCTATCGTGGCTGATACTGTTGATTGGCTTGGAGGGATGTTGTTGTAGGGATGTGATTTACAGTTTTCCAGGTTTCAAGGTACCACCTGGGCTCACTGGGCAGGCAGTTGGCAGTCTCTGTGAAAAATAATTCCAAGCCTAAGTGCCAGCGCTATAAGCACTCCAACTGTGGTGGATGCTACCGGAAACAAAGTCTTCTCCAGCAACAAGGTCATGAGCTGGGGCAATGTCATCACCAAGGATGAGGTCATGGACTGGGGGCATGTCATCTATGGTGGTAGTAGCCAGGGGTCACCCCAGGGTAGCAATCCAGGGAGCAATCCAGAATGAATGGGGAATTTTGTTATGGGCTTTTAAATACCATTGAGCAGCTCTAGCCATGATATCTTTGTAGGTTTCTTTGTGAAAGGATGTCATCACAGAACTCCATGACATTTAGGGGGTCACTTAGGGTGGTTTTAGCTGTGGTTTCCTTTGTGGCCTCTTGCACATCTCTCCATAGGAAGAATGCATTTTTGTCCACATTTAGACACGAAATGGGTGTTAATTTTTTGTAGGCCCTCTTTTTAATCTAAGTACTTAGAATAGTATGCCCAGCAGGATGGGGTAGAGGACAATTAGCCATATAGGTTTGATTTGATTATATTTGTGAGGCCATTGGTGGTGTATGAAAATCTTAATTAGATTATGCCTGGGTTGAGAATCATTGATGCATTGGTGCCAGTGGACCCATTTGACATATAGGTTGAGTGGCTTTGGGTCACTGGCCAGGCTCAGTGGTAGGATGGGTGCAGCTGGTAGAGGAGCAACACACAGCAATCTCCTGTCCCATCCCTGAGTACAATTTTAAGATTGCCGGATGTTATTTGAGCATTTCTATGACCCATGAAGCCAGCAAAAACACTGAAACCCAGAGCCAGAATTAATATTGATATTGCCTAAGTTGGTGAAGACCATCTTTTGGGGCTGCCACTTGTGTCACGACAGCCAGACTTGCTGTTGATTCTCCCTTAAGGAGAGATTGCACAAGGCTGTCTTTCATGGCTGGCTCTATGGCTGGTGTTTGCCAGCCTGGGTGTGCCTTGTATGTGTAACGGCCACCCATGGCAGGGTAAAAGGAGGTCTCTTTTTTTTTTTAGAATCATAATAGATGTTTAGTCAAGTCACTTTACTACTGTGGATAACTAGTAATTTGCAGAACCCTGGCTTTATTGCAATTTTTAATCAAATAATTGTCAGAAGAGTAAGAGAATAAACAAAGGCACCTGTTTGGTAGGAATGGTGTTTGATATTATCTTTACAGAATGAAGATTATGGTCAGTTTCCTCTAGGTAATTTATCTTATTCAATTAAATTAATTTTCTAATTCACTAACACAATCATTGAGCTATTTATTATGTGAATTTATAATGAATACATATGTGTGTATATACATAATTAGCTTGATTAGTTTGATAGATTATGTTGATTTGTCCTTCAATGCTTTGTGTGGTAAGAAATATTTCAGTTCTTGAGAGATGTTCATAGGAAAGTTACATGACGTAGTTACAATATTGTTGAAACCAAACTTATTGCTTTAATTTCTGGAGTAATAGTTGCCCAAATTTAGAATGCATTAGAATACCTGGTTTGGAGATTACCTGACTCAATTCTTATAAAATGTAAATCAATAGCTTTGTGCGGGGCTTAGGGAATCTTCATTTTAGCAAATACCATGGGTGCTACTGATGTAGGTATTACAAGAACTCCATTTGATAAATATTGCTGGATGTAGACCTTTAAGCTTTGATTTCTTTTTTTCTTTTAAATTTTTTAAAGATACTGAGAGTACATAAATGTTACATAAAAAATATAGGGGATTCCCATATGCCCCATTCCCCACACCTCACACATTTTCCCACATTAACAACATCCTTCATTGGTGTGGTACATTCATTGCAATTGATGAACACATTTTGGAGCATTGCCACTAAGCGTGGATTAAAGATTACATTATAGTTTACACTCTCTCCCACCCAATTCTGTAGGTTATGGCAAGATATATAATGGCCTGTATCTGTCATTGTAATGTCATTCAGGACAATTCTCAAGTCCTGAAAATGTCCCCATATTACACCTGTTTTTCCCTCTCCCTGCCCTTGGAACCTCCAGTGGCCATGGCCTTCACATCAATGATATAATTTCTTCCATTGCTAGAATCACAACAAATTTATAGTAGAATACCTGCAAGTCTACTTTAGTCAATAGTTCATTCCACAATCCTGAGGATTCTGGGATGGTGGTGTCCACCTCTAACTCAGAAGGGGCTGTGATCCCATAGGGCTGAAGAATGGGGCTCTCTCTCTCTTTTCTTTTTTTTTGAACTGTACACAGTTACACAAATTATTTTATTTTTTATTTTTTAAAAGATATTTAGGTTGCATAAATGTTACATAAAAAATATCGGGGTTTCCCATATGCCCTGCTTCCCACACTGCCCACATTTGCCTCCATTACCAACATTCTTCATTATTGTGGTACATTCATTGAAATTGATGAACACATTTTGAAGCATTGCCACTAAGCATGGATTATAGTTTACATTGTAATTTACACTCTCTCCCACCCAATTCTGTAGGTTGTGGCAAGATATATAATGCCTGTATCTGTCGTTGCAATGTCATTCATAACAACTCTCAAGTCCCAAAAATGCCCCCATATTACACCTGTTTTTCCTATCCCTGACCTCAGAACCTCCAGTGGCCACTGCCTCCACATCAATGACATAAGTTCTTCCATTGCTAGAATCACAATAAGTCTATAGTAGAATACCACTAAGTCCACTCTAGTCCACAGTTCTTTTCCCAATCCTGAGGATTCTGGAATAGTGATGCCCACTCTACCTCTAATTGAGAGGGGGCTTCAGTCCCATGTGGCCGATGGATGGGACTCTCTTGCTTGCAATTGTAGGCTTTCTTGGTTCCTTAGTATGGTGGTTGTCCATCCTCACCTCCTTGTTATTTGTCCTGGGTGAGTCCAATGAACTGGACAATAGGTGTTGCAACTCTGTTGAGGCTCAGGGCTCAGCTGGCACATAGACAGTCCAAAGATTCAGGTCTCTTGGATGTACACCTACCAACTACAGCACTGACTATAGGCTCAAATAGAAGGGACTGAAGAGCCATGTGTAGGGAAACCACAACTGAGTCAAATTCTGTCACACTGGGGAGAACAAACCCCAAAGCAGGGCCCACTGGCAAGGCATCAAACTCCTGAGCTATCTACCCTGACCATAGTGCCTGGGTGTCTCCAGAGCCCTCTGGAGCCCCACTATTTGGGGTAATGTCTAATTTAGCAGTCGATGAGAACCTGCTGAGATGTGCATAAGTGTAACCTCTGGAATGATCTCCCGACTCACTTTGAAGTCTCTTATCCATATAAATTCATTTGTCTTTACCTTTCCCCCCTTTTGGTCAGGGTCTTTTTCCAGTTGCATTGCTAGTTGGTGCTTGGTTACAGTAACCCCTTGGTGCCAGGGAGGCTCATCCCTGGGAGTCATGTCCTATGCTGGGGGGAAGTTATTGCATTTATATGCTGAGTTCAGCTTAGAGAAAGGCCACATTTGAGCAACAAGGAGGCTTTCAGGAGGTAACACTTAGGCACCCTATAATACTATGCTAAGTTTCAATTTCAAAAGTAAAGGTTCATAAGCATGGTCATCAATATCAAGGGCCCATCACTGGACTATCCTCTTTCACTAGCCATTTCTTCTGTACTTCTGGGATTATTGCTGTTTCATCAGAGAATGTGGCAGAGCTCCCCAGGATGGGAATTCAATATTCTTTTGGTTATTGTGTGAAACTCCACCCACCGTGACAATGCCCCATGAACATTTGAACACATATGTATGCCCATGTGAACCTCTTCCCATGTATCCCCCCTTCACTGACACCCACATAAATGGTCCTCCCCGGCCACAGTTGTAATCCTTCTGTGATCCAAAACTTCTTTAAAAAAGAAGCCAATAAAATTAATAAGAAAATGAAATAATGATAGTTTTAAAAATAGGAAATAAAATATAAAAATTTTTTAAAAAATAAAAATAATTTGGGGATAATAAAAAATGAAAAAATATAAAAAAATTTTCACATTTTGCATTTCATCACTATAATATCTGTTGTCCTGTATAAACAGTGACATTTTCTTCCATTTATTCCTCCAATGTCTTACTTTTTTCATTTTGTCTTCAAAGAAGTTTTAGGTCACAGCAATGTCATGTACAGAATATAGGGGACTCCCATATATCAACAACCTCCCCCTTTTCCCCCTTCCCCTAATAATAACATTTTATATGTGGGTGGTACATTTGTTACAACTGATGTACAAATATTGATGCATATCTATCAACCATGGTCAGTGGTTTACATTTGGACCATACACTTTTATAAATTTTGATGAAACTTAACATGGCCTCTATCCATCATTGCAAGATCATGTAGAACATTTCCATCACTCTCAAAATGCCACCTGTTCCATCTATTCTATTCCTCCAGGCTTCACCCTTTGCAGGACCAGATTCATAATTACTTGCAACAACACTGAGGGCTTTACACACTGGTCTGCACTCCCCTATTTAGCACTGCCCATGCTTTTGAGAGACTCCCACCCTTCTATTTGAAAACATAGCAGGCCTTCCCAGGATGGGAGTCCAGCACCTTCCTGTTCATTATGTGTTTCTCCACCCACTGATATAACACACTATGTCAAGATGAACATTAGCACACTCCCTAGAAGCCTGCCTCTGGTGCACCCTGTCCCGAATGTCCCCCACATCCAGTGCCCAAAACCAGTAACCCTACCTTGCCCTATTGCCAAAAGAGCATTCCCAACATTGTAGTTTCAAACACGTACCCACCAATCCCCAGTGTTCTCCTGCTCCCTCCCCCAACCCTCCCCCCAGTTCCATGGACAGTCCAATCTCCCTTCCACACCCTACCCCCCTGACATACCTTCACTGCCTAACCCAATAGTGTCACTGCATTACTGTCATGTCCCTCCACTGCATAACTACACACTTCCACCTTATCATAGATTTTGCCTATATGGGCACTGGCTCACAAGCCTTCTCTCTTTCTATTTCCTAAAAACCAATCTTTCAGACTCTAGCTCTGTGAGTCTGCTCAATTTGCTTAATTCATATCAGTGAGGTCATGTAATATTTGTCCTTCGGTGCCTGGCTTGCTTCACTCAACATAAGGTCATCAAGATTCATCCACGTTATCCTGTGTGTTAATACTGTATTCCTTCTTACAGCTGAGTAATATTGCATTGTATGTATATACCACAATTGTGGTCTATCCTGGAGAATGATCCATGTGCACTAGAGAAGAATGTATATCCTACTGTATTTGGGTGTAATGGTCTGTATATGTCTATTAAGTCCATGTCCTCTAATGTATTATTCAAAGTCTCTGTTTCTTTACTGATTCTCTGTTGAGATATCCTGTCTAGTGGTGATAATGGTGTATTAAAGTCCCCCACTATAATTATAGTGGCATCTATTTCTCCAGTTGGTTTTTCCAGTGTTTGCCTCATGTATTTTGAGGCGCCATGGTTAGGTGCATAAATGTTTATGATTGTTCTTTCCTGTTGACAGATTACAACTTTCATTAATATATAGTGTTCTTTTTTTCTCTTACAATAGTTTTGCATTTAAAGCCTATTTTGTCTGATATTAGTATAGCTACTCCCACCCTTTTTCGGTTATGATTTGCTTGTAAGATTGTTTCCCAGCCATTCACTTCCTACCTCATTGTATCCCTGGGTCTAAGTTGGATTTCTTGTAGACAGCATATAGATGGGTCATATTTCCTTATCCATTCTGCCAATCTGTGTCTCTTGACTGGTGAGTTTAATCCATTAACATTTAATGTTATTACTGTCAAGAAATTACTTACATTAGCCATATTTTCTTTAGGTTTATGTATGCCATGTATTGTTTTTATTTCTCTTCTTAACTTTTTAGTTGTTCTTTTACTCTCCTCCAACTTTCTCTCTCCTGTTTTTTTCTTTCAACCTGCAGAAATCCCTTTAGTATTTTTTGAAGTGCAGGTTTCTTATTGACATACTCTCTTAATTTCTGTTTATCTGTGAATATTTTGAACTCTCCCTCATTTTTGAATGCCA